>APFE030011071.1:0-26516 GCA_000404065.3 Pinus taeda
AAAATTGTTAAATTTAGTGGTCATCTATACAAGTAGCAAAAACTTTTATAAATTTAATAAAGTAACTAACCTAACTTGATAATTGGAAGATTATGGAAGACGTAATATACTCCATAATGAGAGAGCTAAAGCCAAAATTGGAGCCCACACTTTCACTAAAACCAAAAGAAACATGGTAATGAATATGAAGCTTTGTATTTACCTTTGCACCATTTACACTAGGTTGTCTCGATCTTTTTCTGCAATAGTGATATGCTCATGCAATACAAGTCATCATCGTCCCATATAGCATACGACCCATTGCACATATTCATCAAATTAAAATATAATATATAATCAATTAAATGTGAACTGGAGTTTGACCATTTTAGAAGTTTGGAGGAAAAAAATAGTTATTTTTTCTCACTGATAAAAAAAAGTGAAAATACAGCAATACATAAGTTTATTATCACAGTAATCACAACTATCACTACAAATTATAAATAAATGGTGGTAGAAAAAAATAAAGAAATTCAAAGAATCTGAAGTTTTTTCCATTAAATATGTAATTCTGATAAGATCCCTTATTTTCCGCAATGCAATCAGTTGAGGATGACTTTATAATAGGTAGCAATGCTTACCTCTCACGGATGTATCTACGGTTAAACCGGTTGCCCTTTTCTCCAGCGAGCCCCAGGTCCAACAACATTATACGGAGGTGTAATTACGCCCTCCAAACTGGTAAGGAAAAGGCAAGCATTAACAAAAATTAATGAAAAGCTAGGGCTGAATAGTGGTATTAAAAGCTAGGGCTGAATAGTGTATACCAGAATAGTGTATATAAATGTCTCAATTATCTATCTAGCTAGCTGTACAGAATTCATTCATATTTCTCTCTCAGCATCACAATTATCTTGCTGTACAGAATTCACTAATATTTCTCTCTTAGCATCACAATTATCTATCTCGTTGTACAGAATTCATATCTCTTTCAGCATCACATATAGATATATCTCTCTTGCATGTTTTTGATGAGTATTCCACTCAGCAGTTTGCATGCACATATATCTATCTGTAAGGATCGGGGCAAGGAAATGAGTTTGAAGGAAATATTTTGTAAGGATCAGGGCAAGGAAATGAGACAGAACCAATCGAAGTCATCATACAACTCATTGGGCATATTCATCAAATTAGACAGGGAGTTTGACAATAATGTATTTCCACCCATATCCAATAAATTATGTTTTCTGGAGATGGCATGACAGACAGTTTTCTGGAGATGAATTGGAATCAACTCCTCTTCATCACACATGCATTTCTTTATTTTTGATAAAAATAAAATCCTTGTTCTCCAGAGTGACTTTATAACAGCCACCGAAATTTACATAGTCAGTCAAGAAAATGAAAATGCTTACCTCCGAGGCATGAATCGCATTGATAGATAGATATCACATGAAATTTACATAGTCAGTCAAGAAAATGAAAATGCTTACCTCCCAGGCATGAATCACATTGATAGATAGATATCACATATTTGCAAGGCTTACGGCGTTGCTCAATCCCTTAGATCAAGGAATAATGGCCGCTGCATTGGGAGACGATGTGTGAAAAAATGATCGGATCGGGCAACCGACCAATAAGTTCACTACTCGATACCGGCCTCTCATTGTGCAACTGATTCTGGAGCAAACACCGGCCTCTCCACAAAAATGCTTCCACTGCCTTCGACGCCGGCCATATTCAACGGTGATATTATTGGCAGGTTCGGTTTCTCGCGCTTTCAGTGCAACGAGGGATCTATGGTGCCGCCTCAACATGGGTGCAGACGATCTGATTTAAAAAACCACTTCAGCCTGGATTCATAGGATTTAATTTAAAAAACTAAGAAACCGCGATGATCTAATTAAAAAAACCAAGAAAGCGCCTCAGCATGGATTCAGAGTATTAAATTTAAAAAACCAAGAAATCGTCTAACCATGGAGATGGTCTATTTAAAAAAACCAAGAAATCGTCTAGGATCTAATTAAAAAAACCAAGAAAGCGCCTCAGCATGGATTCATTAAAAAAACCAAGAAGGATTTAATTTTAAAAACCATGAAATCGTCTAACCTTGGAGAGGATCAAAGTAAAATAACCAAGAAAGCGCCTCACCATGAATTCAGAGGATTTAATTTCAAAAACCAAGAAATCGTGTAACCATGGATGCAGAGGATCTAATTAAAAAACCCAAGAAAGCGCCTCAGCATGCATTCAGAGGATTTAATTTAAAAACCAAGAAATTGTCTAACCATGGATGCAGAGGATCTAATTTAAAGAAACCAAGAAACTGCAGGCTCCACGATCTAATTTATAGGAATCGAGCTATGCTAATGAAATTTCAAAAATCAAATCGGTTCCTCTCTCTCATTCAGCTAATCTTATTTGCAACCCATAATTAGAGTCATCCATACAAAGAGTTTGAAAATAAATTCACTAGAATGCCCCATTTACCTGTGATCGAGCCGGAAGCCTCATTTAACTGGGCAGAGTTTTCCTGATTCAATAACTCATGCGCCATATCTGCCTCTGCCTCTCAAAAAAATACAAGCACACCTCTGCCTCTATCTCTCAGAGAATACAAGCTCTGCCTCTGCACCTGCCTCTCAAAGAATACAAGCGCCCTCTACGCACCCCTCTCAAGAGAATACAAGCACACCAGGCAGACCCTCTGCCTCCACCTCTCAGAGAATACAAGCACACCAGGCAGACAGACACACCAAACAGATGACAGACAAGCAGACATAACAACATAGACCACACCACATTCATACACACACAACGTGGAGCTCCAAACATACAGACACACGAGACTAGACCACACAATGGAGGAAACTCTGAGAGGAGTAGGAGAGGCACAACAACGCCAATGCCAATATGAATTTAAAGATTGAATCGAATTAAAGAAACCAAGGTTCTTGACCGTTGAGATAACGCGTTTGATAAGCAGCGCTAATTATCTCTCGAACCAAGATTCATGACCATTGAGGTAACTTGTTTGATAAGCAGCGCCAATTTTATCTCGAACTTTGCTTTCATAGACTGTCATGTTTATTAAGAGCGGAGGTCTGGGATTGCAGTGCTGCTTATTTCTTAGATGTTGATGTCAATTCTGCTTGCAACGGAGGGCTCACATTGCAAAATGTGGAAAGATGCTTCAGCTTTTACAGCTAGACAACACAGCACAATCTATGTGATGTAATCAAAAACAGAAAGCTATAGCTAGATAACAAACCAAAAATAGAATCCACTACCTTATTACTTGAAATAAATTTTAAAATAAAAACATGTAGATATAAAAGAAGGCTCAAAGCCCTTTTTCATGTCATTATAATGACATTTACATCTCTTAGTTTAAGAATTAAATAATTGAACCGGATTAAAATAATCAAAGAGTCCTCAAACTGTTGGGACAACCTATGTCAATTTTCTCTTTTGATAAGCATTATGAGTTGTTTTTTACATGTTGTTATCACAAACTACCAATTCAAAGGAGAGGGTTCAAACGAGAGGGTTGGGATTGCAGGATGTGGAAAGATGCACCGTCCAATGGAGGATGTATCCACCTTTTTTAACTAAGCAACAAAAGCAAATGCACGCTATTTCTACTCATATCAATTGACAATAGAGGAAAATGTAGAAGGAAAATCCCAACTATGAAACCTTGCCATCTTTTGAAGTTTGTGAGTGATGTAGTATCCATTATAGATGGCTTTGCGATCTTGCACATAAGGTCTACCAAGGAGGTTGAATTTGCTCTACATTGCATCTATATTAAGGCTTTAAACCTTCCACAACCATATTATTATGCCTAATAAAATTTGATATCTACTCAACTATTAATATATAATAGGTTTAGCAAGTATGTTTATGCATGAGTTGACTCATATAGTAGAATTTGAAGCCTATAACTATTTTCATGGTGGAAAAATTTTACCTTGTTCGTGCTTAAGTATATAATAGGAAGAATGTGTATGGTACTACCAGTTTCTTTACCATATTCACTTGTGAGTGAGCAAATTTGGCATAATAGACACTTTAAATGATAGACATGTTTGGTAGAATTCAATAAATTAGTGGACACTTCATACAAATACACCCTGGAACTACTACAATTTTCTATTTGGTTGTCCCCATATGTGGCGAATTCCTTTTCCCCTGAGAGGAATTAGAGAACCTACATTTATTTTTGGATTAGATTAGGTGAAATGCAATTTATTGGAATCAAGGAAGGTAGAAAAACTTGGTTTGTGTTTATAATCCCCTTAAGCTTCTTCTTGGCAAAGGCCTAGGGTACAAAAAGGTCCTTTGAATAGATGTAACCAATTAATATGGCATGCCGATTAGGGGATTCAACTAGATTGCCTTCTCTTGTTGCCTATGATTTGAAGCCCTCGCAAATGTTCCATAACATAGAGAGCATCTTGATGAAGCATGTAGAGGATGCAGACAATAAGGATGTCATCTCTCATGGCATTATATCATGGATTTGATGAGAGATCCAGTCTTGTTTTAAATGTCTAGGGGTAACATCTCTTGAATTGAATTCTTAATTAATTTGTAGTATTGTAAAAATTGAAAACTTAAATTCACGTCTTAGGATAATACTCCCTATTGTTTAATGTTGACTCTTTCCATTTAATATTATATTATTATCAATCTTCACATTGTAATGTATTGCATCTACGTATATGTATAAAATATGTTACAACCCTTTACTCAATGGTGCCACTATCACTAGATTCCCATGAACAGATCATTGACGCCTTCAAATTTACTTCTAGCTCTCGCCTCAGTGTTTTTTAAACCTTTCACACTGGTTTTCTTATGCCAATCTTTTACTCTTAATTTCCATTGTTAGTTTATAGAGTTCAACAAATTTCCTTTGTATTATATAGATATGTTGGAAATTATGTATGGGATACAATTAATTCTTTGGCACTATACCAGATAAAAAATATTTTCTATGTGTTTTGTCCATATTTATGGTCTGTTTTACATAACTATGTTGCAGTCACGAAGATCAATATATGAGTTGTTAGGTTGAGTTTTAGGTCCAAGCTACAAATAGGGAAAACACTGGATTTCCCCTTGGTAAATTTATGTTTTTCTGCTAATTTTTTCTATAGTTCAAGGTATATGTAACAAGTAACTCTTTGGCATTGTCATGGATAAACTTATTTTTTCCCATGTGTGCAACATACTTTTTTGGTTTTCTACTAGGGGCTATGTTCTAGTTATGAAAATCAGTATATTAGTTTGTTGTTTCAACTTTCAATCACTAAAATTGCTAAGATAGATAATAGTGGAATTCAACGATGCACAAGGAAGAGCACATATATGGGGATACAAGAATGATATCGAGGGAGAATATTTAAATGGATAAATATCTTGCAAAAGACTAATCTGTGTGGAAAAAAGAATAATGGGAAAAATATATGGAAGCAGACATAAGGAAAAGAAGGATTTTCAGGAAAGTAAAGGTATAATGAGAAAATAGGCAACTTGTGAGAATCCAATTAATGCATATTAATTGAAGATCCTCCAGGCCATGTATGGGAAAGACATTGATTGCTTTAGGAAAAAATCTTCGCTTTACGAGATTTGCTAGAAGAGAAAGATGTTTTCTTCTAACATCCCCAAACCACCTTGCTAGGGAGATACCACCACCCACCAACACTAATATTGTAATCACTACTTATAACATCTCCCAGTCGTTTCGCTAGGGCGATGCTAACACCCACTGGTACTGATACAATAATCACTAATAAAATATACATAGCATGACAAAATAACAATATATCAAGCAAGAAAAGTAATATCCATAAACAAAACATATGCCTTAAAATATATTGCAAATACTTATCTGATAAAATACGTCGATTCACTGCAGACCTTATATGTACCACCGAACTATCAAACGCACTTCTTCTAGTATCTCTACTGCCAATTACCCCCAAGATGGGACCATGAGTCCATAAGCACAATGGCTCACCTAACACCAACTATGGCACATAACTAGTATTGAACATGAATAAGGCGATGTTATCAAACCCTAGTAGCCTCCAAATAATAGTTTCACATCTCCCATCAACCTACATAACCTAAGGTAGTGCATCCCATTCTTAGCATCTACAATCCATTGAGTTGTGCCACTACCTTTCCATGGGATTCCAACTCGGCTAGCTAGGGATGTCTCAAATTCATATGGCTTCTAGGAGATATTGCTACCCATAAGGGTATCCAAGAACCCTCCATGTTGATACAGGGACATTTGCCCCTACACTTCTCCCTAGAATGAGCACCATAGTCATCCCTTAGTAGTCTTTGATGGAAAGAAAGGATGAATACCCATTACCATCCATTTACCTTTTATTTATAGCTTAGTATAAATATTATTATTCTAAAATATATTATAATATTATGATATATATTAATATCAACCCATAAAGTTTCTCTTAGGAATATTATATCAGTAAAAGCCAACTTGACCCAAGAACCATGCCTTGGTTTTGCCCCCTTACTATTCCTCTGATGAATTCCTAGTGCCCCATGTTAGTTGGTGTAGCTTGGCATGTGTTCTGCTCTCAAATTGTGTCTTTGTAGGTAGAGAACACATTTTAGCTAATACCCAAAATTGGTTTCATGAGAAAATGCATTTATTAGATTTAATTAATCAATTAATTAAGTTTTCCTAAGTCTAAGTTAGGGAAATAGATTAATTAATCAGTGTTAATTGGGGTAAATCGATTTTCCTCTAGATACTTCTAGAAAAGTAACTTGATGGAGTCAAGATAATATTAGCCATCAATTTAGATTATATCATGCTTATTGATTCATCTACGAGATATTTGTTGTAGTGGCTACAACCACCCTCAAAAATTTTCCCTTAGCTCATTTTGGAGCCTCCCTACCAACATTTCACAGCAACATGTCTTGCTTCGTCAAGTACACAAGCTTCAGTGATTTTCTTGCAGAAATATAGTCTTTCTATCAAAGCTTGATAATTTCCCCTCACAGGCTATTCCTCTAGACATGGTCCAGCTGCAGGTTGAGCATATCCCTCAAGAAAATGTGTAATTCTAGAGGGAAACCAGCCTTTCCTCTAGAAATTGTGTAATTCTATCTGGAAGCTTGCTGGGCTCCAGAATTGCACAATTCTTCTGGTCATGTTTCATCCAAAAAATTGGGCAATTCTTCCCAACGGGGCTGCTCAGCCCAGGAATTACGTAATCTTGGGTAATAGTCAGCTGCTCTGCCCAGAAATTGCACAAATCTCCTAGGAAGTCAACCGAGATACCATCCAGAAATGCACATTTTCTCCCAGCAATTGAGTAGCCTCTTGCATATGCAGATTCTTTGACCAGTTCAACCCGAGACCAAGATAACTTGACTTGCATGCATGGCTTGCTTTTTCCTAGAATAGCAAAAGGCAACATGCAAAAATCCCTTGATTCAGGGAGCTATTTTTAGTAGTTAGAGATTACACGTAAAGATCATTAAAAAATCTTCCATCCAAGTGTCGCTTTTTCCTATATTTGTGGCATGTTCATCACAAGCCAAAACCTATGTTGCAGGAAACGTGGTATAGAGGTCCGTTTCCGTACGGAAACGGGTACGAAACGTGGAAACACGTTTGGTACGACCCACGTTTCCTCATTAACTTGTGTTTTTTTATTTTATTTTTTTAATTTGTTTTTTTATTTACTTTTAGGGTATGTTAGTGACTTCTTGTTGCTTCTAGATGTGTGTCTAAAGTTATAAAAGTGAATTTTTGTCCTAGTGTTGATATGCAGTTTATCAAGAAGTTTGAGGGATATGCAGTTCATGGTAATGTTAAATTCTTAAAGTAAAAGTGATATTCTCCTTTATTTTTCATTTTCATCCTTGTACTTAAATTTTTAACATTTCCATGAAATGACTCAGGATGTTTGAGAGTGGTTTCGCCCTCATTGGATTTCATATGGAGAAAGTAGAATTTTAGATCTCACTCAAAATCCAGCAGACTTATTTTTTTTTCAGGATTTCAGGATTGGAGGGATTGCAATGTTTCCATTGGATTTTATCATGTACTAGGGTATGGAACTTGTATTTAATCAAGAGAACCAAGCCCTCTATGTAGGGGAAACTCCCAATAATCAAGACCATGTAGGGTACTAGCGTATGAAATGTGTATTTAATCAAGAGCACTAAGGTCGTTCGACTATGTAGGAGGAGACTCCCAATACAACAGTGGTCCTTCTAAAGAATTGGATGTGGATGCAGAAAATCCTGATTTGGATCTCTCTCTTGCAACCTTATAGTCTTTATTGTACTTGCAACCTCATATATTAATATAAATAAAGGCTGATTTTGAGATTTGGATATATAATAAAGGTTGCTTTTGGATGTTCCGATATTTTTATTTTCATTATGTGATCATTCATGAGTAAATGTGATGTAAATTAAATCTTAATGTTTAAGTGTGATAAATTATAATGTATCATTTATGTTTTATGATTGAACATATATAAATATTTAAATATTTTCAATACATATATATATATACGTGTTTCCCTGTTTCCAAAATTTGGGGAGGTCGTGTTTCGTATCGCTTCCCGTTTCGGAAACTCGTACTCGTTTCCCCGTTTCGTGCAACTTAGGCCAAAACTTATTTATTCGACACTTCACAACTCATTCTTTCACATAGATCTTGGAGCTCTGACATCCCACAACACATCGAGGACTCTTCGACACATCTGGCTCAGCTATTCACGGGTAAGTGGTCTCAACTTGTCATTTTCTGCATTTATGTCGCTTTTTGTGTTTTCGCTTGTGTGAGTGTTGTTTTCTTGATTTCCTTGAATGCTTATTATCATTTACATGCATACTACCTTGTACTAGGACCATTTCAATTTTTGTTGCTATCTCATTGTTGTCACATGCATGAAACTGTTTTGCATGAACGGTTGCCGCTTCGACGACTCGCTTCACCCACATGCATGTAGTTCTGTTGTTCTATTTGGTGTCGTTTTCAGTTGCCCGTCAGTGATTCTGGCCAACCTTGGCCTAAACTCTGCCTCCGGAGAAGGAAGGCTCTGTGTTCCTCTCCAGAAATGTGCATTTATTCCTAGTGACTATCCTCCAAGATTTATTTGTGTATTTCTGAGAGACAGTGACTGCTCACCCATAGAATTGTGCAATGCAGTCACTGAGCCTGCAGTCAATTCCAACTAGAATTATGCATTGCGCAATTCAACACTCAACAGTTAGCCTCGATCGCGCATTACGCAAATTGAACAGTTGATGTCCTTGTAGTTCCCTTCAAATTATGACTCACTTCAGTACGTCGGGGGCAATTCTCTGTGCAATGATCTTCATCACAAATAAGGCAAGGATATTTAGGCTTTCGCTTGGGTGTGTCATCAACTGATTGTTTTTTGGAATCACGTTTACGGTTATCTTGTTTAGCTTTTCCTTTACCCTTCTCACATTTCAAGAATTTATCTACTGCAGTAGACTAGACAACATTTACCTCTAAGTCTTTACTATGATTCTTAGGGTTATCTATATTATTGTAGGTTGCAGTGGCCCGATTGGATTTAGATTTCGTAGAAGCAGTCGAGGCACTACAAGACTGTTGGGCCACAGATCTAATGATACCATTGATGGGTGGTGTATCTTTGGGTGTGGAATATGCATGACTAGTTGAAGCCCACTGAGCACCACGTAAGAATTCATACAATGTGTCAGGTTGTGAATATGTAAGATCCAAATATTGGGCATGGACGATGGCTTGTTCCTCAGTTACACAGCCACCCATGGCTATGTCTTTATCGATAGGAGGGATGAATGATTTGGTAAACCATTCAATCAAAAGATGATCTAGAATTTCAAATTTGATGAGACGATGTCTACGTCTCCATTCACGGATATGGTTGGAGATATCAGTGGAAGTCGATTGTTGCAAAGATGTTAAGAGATGGGTTCTAGTCTCATATTAGACAGGCAATTGGAAATGGGTGAGGAAAGCCATGACTAAAGTATTGAAGTCTTGAAAGGAACCTTGAGGGAGCTCATTGTACCATTTAGCAGTAGCAAGCATCAAAGTGCACTGGAAATTACGCAACTAGACTAAATCATCTACCCAAGAGTTAGAGAAACACCAAAGGTGATAAGTCATAATGTGTGCTTGGGGGTCTTCTCTAGATTTACCTTCTAATTTGGGGCCATCAATAGGAATTTTGGTTGGTATCGAAGGCCAATACTGTGAGTAAAGTAGTGGGTCATTCATAAGCCTTGACACATTCGGTAATTCCAACGTCGCCAAAAATGGAAGTTGTGGGTTATATGGAGTATAGGGTCTTTGGTACATGCCAAACTGAGTATTCCAGCCTTGTTGATTTTGGGTTTGCGCCCATTGTGGTGTATTTTGTCCATAAGGCACTTGGCCATAAGGAGGTTGACCATATGGAGGTTGACCATAAAGAGGTTGACCTTACTGAGTGAAAACTGACCATATTGTTGTTGGTAAGGTCCTTGTTACATCTATTGCGACTGTAGCAATGATTGTTGGTAAGATCCTTGTTGGGATTGGTAAGAAATCTGTTGTTGCAACTGTGAGTAAAGCCCTTGTTGGGGTTGAATAGGGATGTGTTTTTGTGGTTGCTGATAAAGTCCCTCTTTGGATTGGTAAGAAACATGCAATTGTGGTTGCGGGTAAGACACCTGCGGCGTTGGCTGCGGGGAGGACACCGACGGATGCGGCTGCAGATAGGACACCTGCGGATGTGGCAGCAAATAGGACACCTGCAACTATGGCTTCGAGTAAGGTCCCTATTGTGGTTGAATAGGAATTGGTGGCCGTAACATTACCAATCCCATCAGCATATTTCATTTGAGGACCATACTTCATTTGAGGACCTGCATACTGATACATAGTTTCTAGCTTTTGAGAGCCTGTAGGACTATAAGTTTGTTGATAGGAAGTTTGAGTTAAAGGGACTTGATGACCTTGTAAAGGGGTCGCTATAATGTTTCTTGATACAGATGGAATTGATGTTCCAACTGGGTTAGAAACAACGCCAATGGGTCAACTTGCCCCCAGAGGGGGTGTATAACTTCCATTATAAGCAGGAGGTACATAGGGCAGAGGATATTCCCTCCCAAACATTGGAACAAATGAATTTTTATGTTTTCCACTGACATAAGGAACCACAGTTACTATGGCTATGGTAGGAGGAGAAAAAAGATTAAGTGGAATGTGTGTTTCACTTACCGACATTGTACGTTGGGTAGGGGTTCGGGAAGTTACTGGCATGTTTGGGATAAAAAAGTAGGTAGTAGGCGTGACACCAGAGGACAAAATGGGATTTTGAAATTATGAAGTTGCACCAAAATTATCTAAAAAAGCATCGTCGAGAGAGTTATAACCCAACGGAACCAAGGGCATACGATAAGGAGGAGGTGTACTTGGCCATGCCATCATGTAGGGAGAAGAAACATAAGGAAATCCTTCAGGAGGAAGAAGTGACAAAGGATCAACCTTATACTGGGAATGTGTGATGCAGGAGCATCTAGCTGACAGGGCAAAGACAAAAGTGAGGGGGATATGGTTTCTGAAGAGGACTGAGAAAATAATTCATTGAGTGGAAAGCATACTTGTTTTTTTTATTTATTACTTTTCTTTTATTAAGTTACCTAAAGATTATTGTAATAAGTTGTAATTAGGAGCAGTAATAATTAGTTAGAGTCATTGTTTCCAAACAATTAATTTACTGTTGTAAAAGCATGAAAAGAAAATGTACTAGACAACCATGCAAAGTTCCATATGGGGAATAACTGATGTAACCAATTGAACAAACTAACAACAGTTAGGATGGTTTGTAAACAGTGCTATTAAAAAGTGATAAAAAGCACAATAGAGGGGTTCGGACTGAAGAAGAAATATAGAAAGGAAAAATACAATTTTCTGTGCACATACATCCCTACAACGTCCTAACCAATTGTGTAATACTTTGTTTTAAATTACTGTGTAAAGATTGTTAATGCATTGTTACAGATCTTAAATCAAAAAGGGGAAATAATCAAATTCGGAGATAATCAAATTCGGAGGAGAAGTAACGGCGCCCAGCTGCAGGCGACTCAAACAAAATAACCAAATACACAACAAAGAAATCATTTATGTAATTACATATATACGAAGTCAGAATTCGCAATTCCAGTGGAGCGAACAACCACTGTAATACCAGGTATGCGAACTTACAAACATAATCAAATTCAATTCCAGAGTTGAGCTCATATACAGTCATCAAAATTATTGTTCATTTACATTCTATGCAAATCATAAGAACAAACCCAGTTCACGGACATGGGAACCGTAACAATTACAAACAAAAACCAAACCCCATAAGTCCCCAAACTCATTCCTACGACCCAACGATGGTGTTACACGACTAAAGAACCAAACACAGACAGCGGCTCGAGGCCAACAACAACATCAACCCACACACCGAAGGCTAAGGACAAGCAAACCACAATTGAACAAAACGACACTAAGCCGTGACCGCAACCATACCTTCGGATTGTCTTCCTGCTCATGAGGAGCCGAAGACGTTAGGTCCAGGTAGAAAAATGAGTATAAATATCCAGCATAGAAAGGGAACTTACCAGGTAAGTTGGTGGAGGAACTAACGGAGAACGCCACCATAATTTTGTCGAGATTGTGTATGAATCGAACCAATTCTGAAGAATGAGACCAAGAACCATATGACCATCAACCAACACACAGAGGCAACAAATCGTGAAAACACAGGCGACAAATCGAGTAAAGGACGCACAGAGGTAGAGACCCATTAAAGCCGACACCAAATACACAGTAACAGTCAACATACAAGTAGAATACCCGAAGAAAAACAAACTTACCAGGGTTTCAACAATTTACCAGGCGAACGTAATACTCCCAAGTCAAATCCCGAACCATTGAAGTCGTGAAGACCACCGAGAGCATGCAGCTCGAAGAAACCAAAGCAACAAAACCCCGAACAAACCAAAGTAACCCACATTGAAGCCGTGAAGGCTACCAGGAGCTCGTAGCTCAGAGAACCAGGCGGACAAGCCTCAAACCAAAACAGAAGCATCATAGTGAAATTGCAAGGGGTCGTCGAGAGCTCACAGAGTAAATGACCGGGAGAAATAACAATAACCAAATGAGCGCGAGGGTGGTGAAACCCTATACCAAGGTGGGGTTTTAGAATTCTGAGGAGGGACAGATGTCCACCAAATACATAACCAGCGTACCATTACCGTAAACCCATTCAATTAAAAGCAGATTGAAAATCAAATTGTCATATATCTGAAATCTTGTGATTAATAATATTAGCTGTCAGTACACCATCAAGTGGAGCGCATCGACAGCGGGACCACGTGGGCTAGCCCCGTCAAGTGGTATCAGAGCAAGAAGTTGAGAAAAAAAAGAGGTAGATGGACATTCAAAGACGAGGACGTGGAAGAGGTGTGCGCAGAGTAGCAGATGAGGGCTTGAGGGTAGAGTTGAGAGTCCTTACTGCTCGCTTAGAAGCAGTGGAGGCAGGAAGAAGAAGAGACCCAGAACTTGGGGATGATAGTGAAGAAGAAACGGTAACTGCTACAGATGGATCAGCGGAAGAAACCTCGGAGTTGAGACTGTTGAGATCAGTACTGTTAGCTAGCAGCAAACCCAAACCTGAGATCCCTAACTATGATGGCAGTCTATCCGCAGATGTTCTACTGGATTGGGTAAGTGAGTTAGATAAGTATTTTGAAAACGAAGAGATCAGTAAGGACAAAAGAGTTAGATTTGCTGCAACCAAGTTAAAAGGCACGCTGCTTTATGGTGGGATAGTGTCCAAGCGGATAGGAAGAGGATGAACAAGCTACCGATAAGGAAATGGCCAAGGATGGTGGCAAAACTGAAGGGAAGATTTTTGCCTAAAGACTATCAGGTCGAAATTTATCAATGAGTGTAGAATTTAAGGCAGAAAGGTATGACCGTAAAGGAATACACAGAGGAGTTTTATCGTGTAAACTTGCGGGCTGGTTA
This sequence comes from Pinus taeda, assembly GCA_000404065.3. Lineage (NCBI taxonomy): Eukaryota > Viridiplantae > Streptophyta > Pinopsida > Pinales > Pinaceae > Pinus > Pinus taeda. Next base: position 14,075 of record APFE030011071.1, read on the forward strand.
TATTGATGATACTCTAGAGAAGACAGCGAGATACGTGAATGGATTGAGGCTGGAAATACTGGATGAGATCAGTATTCTCTCTCCACGATATATAGAAGAAGCTTTTCAGAGTGTTGTAAAGGCTGAAGAAAAAATTAACAGGAAACTGAATAATAGGAGAGGACGAGGAAATGGCAAAGGACGAGGACAGTCCTACGACAGAGGGAGAACTGCCACTAACAGTGAAGAAAGCAGCAGCTCCAGAACTCCAGGGACAGTAGAGAAGGGAGATAGCACTAGACGAGGTCAGCCATATCAGCGGGGAAGAGGAAATGGTCGCAGAAGAGGGACTAATGTCCAGTGCTACAGGTGCCATAGGTGGGGGAACAGATCCTTCGAATGCCCGGAAGCCGAGCATGCTGGCCAGAGGGGAGCATTTGTTGCGCAACCTGAGGAAGCTGAAGCACAGCCCCGGGAGGTAGAAAATTTGGCAGAAACAGAAGAGGATTTAGTTTTAAACAAAGTGTTGTTGAAGCCAGCCAAGGAGATGGTTGAACAGACCCAACAGAAGACACTGTTTCGAATAGTTTGCAAATCACATGGGGAGTGTTGTAAATTAATCATAGACAGTGGAAGTATAGATAACTTAGTTGCCATCGAGATGGTGGAAAAGATGGGATTGAAGCGACTTAAGCATCCCACACCTTACAAGGTGTCGTGGCTACAGAAAGGCCACCAACTATTAGTTGATGAACAATGCGAGGTTGAATTTCATATTGGCAAATACCAGGACAAGGTTGTCTGCGATATTATGCCAATGGACGTATGCCATATACTGCTAGGGAGACCGTGGCAGTATGATCAGAAGGTGATGCACAATGGGAAGACGAATTGTTACAAATTTGTGAAAGATGGAGTCAAACATACGCTTGTACCCATCCAAGAGGAGGATGCAACAGAATCAAGTGGAACAAAAGCATTTTTAATGGGAGGAAAATAGTTTGTTAAACAGATTAAGGAAAACGAGGTGAATTATGCGATTGTAAGAAGGACAAGAACAGTGTTGCTAAACACAGAAAAGTTAGAATTGCCTACAGAGATTCAGGAGCTATTGGAAGAATTTAAGGACATTGTAGTGGACGATTTACCAGATAAGTTTCCTCCCAAGAGAAGCATTAGCCATCATATCGATTTCATACCTGGAGCAAGCCTACCGAACAAGGCAACATATAGAATGAGCCTGAAATATAATGAAGAGATTCCTAAACATGTGCAAGAGGTTCTAGATAAGGGACTGGTCAGAGAAAGTCTGAGCCCTTGTGCGGTACCAACAGTACTCATACCCAAGAAGGGTGGAGAATGGTGGATGTGTACGGATTCACGAGCTATCAATAAAATCACTATTCGGTACAAATTTCCCCTACCCAGAATGGATGACATGATGGATTGTCTTAGCGGGGCAGCTTACTTCACGAAGATTGATCTGAAGAGTGGATATCATCAGATCAGGATTAGAGAAGGAGATGAGTGGAAGACAGCTTTCAAGACTAATGAAGGGTTGTACGAGTGGCTAGTCATGCCATTTGGATTAAGCAACGCTCCTAGTACTTTTATGAGATTGTGAGATGTTAAAAGAATTTATTGGCAAGTTTGTGATAGTTTATCTTGACGATATTTTGATTTTCAGTAGAACGAAAGGAGAACACCTTCAACATGTTCGAAGGGTGTTAAAGAAGTTGCAGCAGAACAAACTGTTGATAAACTTAAACAAATGTACTTTCCTACAGAAGGAACTGGTCTATTTGGGGTTTATAATTGTGGAAAATGAATTGAAGATGGATCCAGAAAAGATTGTGGCAATCATAAATTGGCCATCACCAACGAGCTTCTTTGAGGTACGTAGTTTTCATGAACTGGCAAGTTTTTATCGGAAATTTATTAGGAACTTCAGTGAAATCTGCGCGTCGATGCTAGACACCATCAAAAAGGCCAGTCAGCCTTTTTGTTGGATCAAAGCAGCGGAGGACAGCTTTCAGCTTTTGAATTGGAAGATTATAGAGAGGCTAATCTTGAGGCTGCCTGACTTTAACAAACTTTTTCAGGCTCGATGTGACGCAAGTGGGACAGCTATTGGTGTTGTGCTCAATCAGGAAGATAGACCGATGGAATTCTTTAGCGAGAAATTAAATGATAGCAGGCAGAAATACTCCTCGTGTGACAAGGAATTTTATGTCGTGGTCCAAGCTTTAAAGCATTGGAGACACTACCTGCTGGGCAACGAATTTGTATTATTTTCTGATAATTCAGCATTACAATATGTAATGCAGCAACACAAATTAAACCATAAGCACACCAAATGGGTAGAATACTTGCAGAGTTTCACTTTCATGCTAAAACACATTAGTGGGCAAGCCAATAAAGTGGCAGATTCCTTGAGCAGAAGAGCTTTGCTCTTACACGAAAGCAAAATACAGGTGATGGGATTCGAACATCTGAAGGATTTGTACCAGACCGACATAGACTTTAAGGAAGCTTTTGAAGCCTGCCAAAATCCTGTGTTGAGGAATACAAGTCCATGGTTTGAATACAATTTGCAGGAAGGACTATTGTTCAGAGGTGGACAGTTATGTATCCCGGACTGTTCGATGAGAGAAAATATCGTACGGGAGAAACATAGTGGTGGTATAGCCGGTCATTTTGGCATAGACAAAACTTTGGAGCAGCTCGGACACTTTTATTACTGGCCCAGAATGCACAGGGACGTACAACGATATGTGAACAAGTGTAAAGTCTGCCAACTGGCGAAAGGATACAGTCAGAATACCGGACTTTACACGCCACTACCTGTTCCGTTGTCTTCGGACTGCCTAGGACGCAGCAGGGGTGTGACTCGGTGATGGTGGTGGTAGATAGATTTTCAAAAATGGCTCATTTTATTCCTTGCCAAAAAACTAGTGATGGCACGTACATAGCTCACATGTTTTTCACGGAGGTTGTTAGATTACATGGCCTACCCAATTCTATCGTTTCTGACAGGGATGTAAAATTCACAAGACACTTTCGGCGCACCCTGTGGAAAGAGTTGGGCACGCAATTGAATTTCAGCTCTACGTATCATTCGCAGACTGATGGACAAACGGAAGTGGTGAACAGGAGTTTGGGAAATTTATTATAGAGTTTGACTGGGGAAAATTCATGGTTATGGGATCGTGCTCTCACCCAAGCGGAATTTTCTTATAACGATTTTCCCAATCGCGGCATGGGACATAGCCCATTTCAAATCTTGTACAACATGCATCCTCGGGGAATACATGAATTGCGAGATTTGGGAAAATTAGAACGGAGAAGCGCAGATGGAGAAGATTTTGCTGAAGCAATGAGCGAACTACATGAACAGGTAAAATTAAAATTGCAAGTCAGCATACAGAAATACAAGCAACAAGCAGATTCAAGGCGAAGAGAAGTACAATTTAATGTTGGAGATGAGGTCCTCGCGCACTTGCGCAAGGAACGATTTCCTAAGGGCGCGTATAATAAATTAAAATTTAAAAAAATTGGTCCCTGCAAGATCTTGCGTAAATTTTCAGCCAAGGCCTACAAAATTTAGTTGCCACCTGATATAGGCATATCACCTATTTTCAATGTGGCGGATTTGTTCCCATATACTGCCTAAGCAGAGGAAGACAGTGTGGTACGGCCAGAATGGGACACCCAGGTTGGAGACAGTTCTTGGATGAGGCATATGCCTTCGGCTCAATCCCATGAGATTGAAGGGATTCTCAGTACCCAGGTAGCCAAGAAGACACGTAGGAAGGAATATCTACGATATCTTGTCAAGTGGAGAGACCATCCAATGGAGGACAGCTCATCGCTCAACGCGGCGTAGATATGGAAGGGTGGCTATTCGGTGGAGGAGCTCATGGAACGAGCCATGATTTTCTTTTATCCCGGGAGCCTGATGCAGGAGCATCTAGCTAACAGGGAAAAGACAAAAGTGAGGGGGATATGGTTTCTGAAGAGGACAGAGAAATTAATTCGTTGAGTGGAAAGCATACTTGTTTTTTTTATTTATTACTTTTCTTTTATTAAGTTACCTAAAGATTACTGTAATAAGTTGTAATTAGGAGAAGTAATAATTAGTTAGAGTCATTGTTTCCAAACAGTTAATTTACTGTTGTAAAAGCATGAAAAGAAAATGTACTAGACAACCATGCAAAGTTTCGTATGAGGAATAACTGATGTAACCAATTGAACAAACTAATAGCGGTTAGGACGGTTTGTAAACAGTGCTATTAAAAAGTGAGAAAAAGCACAATAGAGGGGTTCGGACTGAAGAAGAAATATAGAAAGGAAAAATACAATTTTCTGTGCACATACATCCCTACAACGTCCTAACCAATTTTGTAATACTTTGTATTAAATTACTGTGTAAAGATTGTTAATGCATTGTTACAGATCTTAAATCAAAAAGGGGAAATAATCAAATTCGGAGATAATCAAATTCGGAGGAGAAATAACGGTGCCCAGCTACAGGCGACTCAAACAAAATAACCAAATACACAACAAAGAAATCATTTATGTAATTACATATATACGAAGTTAGAATTTGCAATTCCAGTGGAGCAAACAACCACTGTAATACTAGGTATGCGAACTTACAAACATAGTCAAATTCAATTCCAGAGTTGAGCTCATATACAGTCATCAAAATTATTATTCATTTACATTCTGTGCAAAGCATAAGAACGAACACAATTCACGGACATGGGAACCGTAACAATTACAAACGAAATCCAAACCCCATAAGTCCCCAAACTCATTCCTACCACCCAACGACGGTGTTACATGACTAAAGAACCAAACACAGACAACGGCTTGACGCCAACAACAACATCAACCCACACGTCGAAGACTAAGGACAAGCAAACCACAAGTGAACAGAATGACACTACCTGGATTTCATTCGGGATAGCTGAGTGTCCAAGCGTCGAAACCCTCGGGTGGCTCTACCTGCAAGGGAAACCACCAGACGAGATTAATTACAGTGGAAACGGAATGCAGGGGAACTAGAGAATTGAACGAAAAAATACTATACAGAGAATTCGTTTACCTGATAGACAAGTCTTGACCGCAACCATACCTTCAGATTGTCTTCCAGCTCACGAGGAGCCGAAGACGTTAGGTCCAGTTAGAAAAACGAGTATAAATATCCAGCATAGAAAGGTAACTTACCAGGTAAGTTGGCGGAGGAACCGACGGAGAACGGCACCATAATTTTTCCGAGATTGTGTATGAATCGAAACAGTGCTGAAGAACGAGACCAAGAACCATATGACCATCAAACAACACACAGAGGCAACAAATCGTGAAAACACAGGCGACAAATCGAGTAAAGGACGCACAGAGGCAGAGACCCATTAAAGCCGACACCAAACACACAGTAACAGTCAACATACAAGTAGAATACCTGAATAAAAACAAACCTTACCAGGGTTTCAACAATTTACCAGGCGAACGGAATACTCCCAGGTCAAATCCCGAACCATTGAAACCGTGAAGGCCACCAAGAGCATGCAGCTCAAAGAAACCAGAGCAACAAAACCCCAAACAAACCAAAGGAACCCACATTGAAGCCGTGAAGGCTACCAGGAGCTCATAGCTCAAAGAACCAGGCGGACAAGCCTCAAACCAAAACAGAAGCATCACAGTGAAATTACAAGGGGTCGCCGAGAGCTCACAGAGCAAATGACCGGGAGAAACAACAATAACCAAATGAGCGCGACGGTGGTGAAACCCTATACCAAGGTGGGGTTTTAGAATTCCAAGGAGGGACATATGTCCACCAAATACATAACCAGCGTACCATTACCGTAAACCCATTCAATTAAACGCAGATTGAAAATCAAATTGTCATATATCCGAAATCTTGTGATTAATAATATTAGCTGTCAGTACACCATCAAGTGAAGCGCATCGACGGCGGGACCACGTGGGCTGGCCCCATCAATTTGAGTTCCAGAAGTTTCCAAATAAACCTCTTAGGATGCTAACCCTACAGGTGGGTTATCACCTTTTGTTGCCATGGTCGGGAATAATTCTCGGTTGGGAACTTAAGTCGTTATGGCAGAAGGAATCACAGGTACGTTGGAAGTCTCAAATGGACGATACAAATGTTGGGGCAATAAATACACATAAGAATATGATTCAAAGAGTGGATTAGGAGGAAAAAGCAAGAAATCTGAAATAGGTTGAGGACTAGCTAGAGGAGAGTCCTAAGATGAGCCTACCGACTCTGGCGATGGTTGAGAAGCAAGGGGTTGGATACTTAGGAAAAGACAAATTTCAACACCTTAGTTTTCAAGGGATCCAAGCTCATTAGTATCGTAACCTACAACTCCTGGTGAATTAGGTGCATTAGCATCTCCATTGATATTTGGGGTCTCATTTGGAACTCTTGGTGTTTCTGCGACGATGTCTTTTAAGGAAATGAATTAGAAAAGCATGTTGGTGAATTCTTTGGGCTTAAATCCAATTTTCTGATTAACCATTAATGTTTGAGGACAAAAGGAGGTTTTCGTTTCATAGTTGAGCCATAGGGATCTGATGCGCAGTGTGCCAAAATAGTATGCCGATGAGCCATCGGGCTTTGGGTTGTTTGCTTTCGAGGTGGTGGAACAGAAGTGACCTATAGAAAAATAAAAATGAGGAGAGAGAGTCAACTTATGAGTTGCCATGTAACTAAGAGTTGAAATTTGTTACACTAAAACTACCTTATAACCACGCTAGAACCGCATTGCACTTGGGCAGTGTCATGATCCTGCATACTACTTGTATCCATCGGATTCGCCTTGAGGATGTAGTTTCCCAGGGGCTAGGGCGAGGCAGAGATAAGGGCACATTAGCCACTGAAGGAATGAGAGCCTAGGAAGGAGGGGGATGAGCCACATGGGTGCAAGGAAATGGTGGGGACGAGGACCTGACCGAAGGAGAGTTAGACGGGGAAGGCACAGGGGAAGAATATGAGAGGATATTGGGTGAAAAATCCAAGCACAGAAATCTAGTAAGGCACCCGAGAGAGGAGACACCATGACTCTCGTGAGAGGAGAGCTAAGCAATCCAGGCAGTCGCTTTCGTTTTCTCTTGGGCATGCTCCTTTAACTGACACACAAGGAGATTCTTCAGTACCTAAAGCATTGGGCAACCCCAATGCAATTCAACTTCCTCCATAACTAGGACTTCCCCGTGTATGGAGTCAAGAATCCCACTATCAAACAGGGTGGCGATAGTAGCATCATTGAAGTTACTGGGAGGACACCCGGGACCTCTCTCTTTGCCAGCATATCTTCCTTGCCCCTTTTCCTGGTTCATGGTTATGTAGAGTAAGGTTGAAGACATGATACCAAAAAATTCGCTGAAAGAGAATGTTGGAGGGAGAATGCAGACTGGCTAGGGGGTTGAGCATGAGGCCAGGGCGTGAGGATGGGGGATCTCATACTCGACACCTAGTTTGTGTGAGTTGGAGTACATGAAACATGTGTGGAGGGTGAGCCAGGTGAGAGTTGCATGTTGGGCGTCTTGGAGTGAGAAGCTATGATCACGGGGTCATCCTGATTCGGGAAATTAATATTTTTAAACGTTATTAAAATTATTAATTTTTTAGTAGTTAATAAGTTATAAATAAAATCAATTATTTTTTTAATAATAAATAAATAGTATAATTAAAATTAATTAATTCAAAATAAAAAATTATATATTTATTTACTTAATAAAAATAATATAAAATTAAAATAATTATATAAATTATTTAATATAAATTATTGATTTAATATTATTAATTTAAATTTTACTATAATAATTATTAATACAATATATTAATAAAATATAGAAATTTAAAAAAATATTTAAAATAAATTGAAAGCCTTAATCCTAAAATAAAAATAAAAATAAAATGATTTATTTTTTAATATAATTAAAAGAATATATAAATTTAAATTTAAATTTAAATGAGATATCAAAACAAGTGATCATACACATAAAAATAATGAATATATATAATAAATAATATACATAAGTTTCTAAAACATAACGAAAAAATATTAGTATTTTCTATGAAATAAAGAAATTATGAATTTTTTAAAATATTATTTTTAATATTGATTAAATCAGTGTTGATAATATCGCCGAGATATTGGCGATATTCGGAAATATCGGGATATTTTCAGCGAGCCAAAATATTGCCGACCAAATATCGCGATATTTTATGGTTTTGAAAATATCGCGTAATTTCCGATATATCGTCGATATCTCGGAAAACATCGCGCGACGACGGAAAATATCGCCCGTGACAGTGAAATCTTTCCGCGCTGCCTATAAAATTCGATTTTTGGTTTTTTTCATGTCATTTTGTTTTTCTGAGCGCTGGAGAAGGAATGTGGGTGCTGCCGAGCAGGGTTTGAACGTTCCATAGCCATTATTGCCAATTTGCCACCAACAACGAAGATTTCTCTAAGCTGCAAGTGCCAAGAACAGTGAGACATCTCATTCTTCCCTACAATCATTTTGCTTGGTTTTTGTTTTCCATTTCAAAATGCAAGGGTTTTAAATTTATCATCATAGTGTGTAGGAGAGAGATGCATTGAAACTCTTTGCAAAACATAGTGATTCTCATAACAAACATATATTCCAAACATTAATTGCTACATCTGTTTCAAAAGATTGCACAATTCATCAAGGTTTGTCACTATGTTTTCTTGCTGCCATCATAGATCACTGTTAGTGTCAAATTATTACCACTGTTAAGATTCTTCAATTAGTGATGGAAGGGAAGGCTATCGGTATCCTATTCCTAGAGAAAAAGAAACAGCTTCACAGTAGATTAGAATGGAATGAAAATACTGGACAGTGGATAATTAAGTAACGAACTAGTTTACATGTTCTAATTTTTTGATCCATATATGACCAAAATCAGTAAAATCATGACCAAAACCAGTGAATATATGACCAAAATAGTTCCAAAAAATAGAACAGTTAGACAATTCCTTCACGTGACAATTTTTTTACCTTCTTGTTGAAGTGCATTTTGAATAATAATTGAAGTAAATGGCTGATCTCACTAAAACAGATTGAAAATCCATTTCTATTTCACGTCAGATTGGAACTATTAACTTAAGAAACTCTCCATGGCACATGCTACTATTATGGCCATACATCATCATCGAGCTACTTAGAGGATCATTGTTGCCAGGAGATTCAAGCTCACTGTGATGTGTCACATGATACATCTATATCAGGCCTGTATCATTGTCAAGTCATCATGAGGTTCATATCATAGGTGATATAATAAGTGATATACGGTCACCTCATTTCCTTGGCATATCATTTTCAATTTTGCATTGTTAGGCTCTTTCATTGCTTGGCATATTTGGTTAAAGTGGCAATTATTGCATGATACAAGCTCATTGCCCTCTTAACTTTTAAGTCTACTCTTTTTTTCATGCCCATTGAAAAATTGCAAATTTACAAATAATGTAGCAAAAAAAGTTAAAGCTGTTTTGTAAAATGATGTGGTTATTTGTAATTTTGTATTACTTATGAAGTTACTAATTCCAAAAAAAAATTGGTGCTCTAGGTTTCCTTTTGAGTTAGCGGCTAACCGACTACAAAATACAAATATGCCAAAAGCCTTGGACCCATTTTGGGAGTATGGGAGCCCTGATGGTGGGACAAATCGTGCATATCTTACATGCAAATTGTGTGGGACCAAGATGATAGGTGGGATTACATGACTGAAATGCCATCTTGCTAGACTCAGTGGACATGATGTTGGGGTTTGTACAGTTTCTAGTCCGGAGCTTATACAAAAATCTCTTGAGGCAATTGAAGAAAAGGACAAAAAGAAGGAAGAGGCAGAAAGAAACAAAGCTGAACATGCAGGTAGATCTTTCGGGATATCTTATCCTGATTCTGGTGTTGAGGATATTGGGCCTAGTGGCCCTAGTGGGAGGGGCTCCACAACTGGCACACCATCACATGCTACTACTAGTGTGAGTGCGAGGTCATCATTTTTTGTTCCACGAACAGGAGCTGGAGCACAACCTGGGATAAAATCGCTTGTTAAAAAGAAGGAGAAGCAAGAAGCAGATAGAGTCATGGGGAGGTGTATTTTTTGGAGCGACTTACCTCTCAGCATCACAAAAACCAATCCATTTTGGCAGCCAATGTGTGATGCTATTGTTGTTGTGGGCCCAGGGTACAAAAGTGCCACATATGAGGAGTTGTGGGGGCCAATTCTTCAAGTAGAAAAACAGGACATCAACTCTAGATTGGCGGAGTTGAAAAAGACATGGGAAGTTACTAGATGCACAATGATGTCTAATGGTTGGACAGATAGGAAGGGTAGGACCCTTCTAAATTTCTTGGTACATTGACCTAAAGGTACCGTGTTTATTAAATCGTTGGATGCATCAAAACATATCAAATATGCAGCAACGATATGTGAGTTGTTAGATGGGTTCATTCGGGAGATTGGTGTGCAGAATGTGGTGCAAGTCATAACAGACAATGCAGCTAATTGTGTGTCTGCCGGCAGAATGCTTATGGAGAGGCATCCCACATTGTTATGGACTCCATGTGCAGCGCATTGTCTCGATTTGTTGCTTGAGGATATGGGGAAACTCTCCTTCATCAAGGAGGCAGTTGATATGGCTAGGAGCATCCCCAAGTTTATTTATAACCATGCTTTTGTTCTTAGCCTTATGAGGAGGTTCACTAGAAACAAGGAGTTGCGGCGTCCTGCCATCACACGTTTTGCCACAACCTTTATTACTCTTCAGTCTTTGCTTCGACGTCAGTTCGAGTTGAAGCAAATGTTTGTGTCTGATGATTGGCGTAATTGTAGGTACAACAGGAGACTTGAAGGGAAAGCCATTGCAAAAATGGTGTACTATGAGACATTTTGGCATGGAGTAGAAGAAGCATGTGCAGTTAGCGAACCTATAGTAAAGTTTCTTAGATTGGTGGATGGAGAGAAGCCTGCAATGCCTTATTTGTATGAGGGCATGGATAGGGCCATGGAGGCCATTCGTTCCTATTATGCAGACAAGGGTTCTGCTGGCCTTGATAGGCAGATGATGTTATGGGATGTGCTCGATAGTCGGTGGACAGGGATGCTTCATCGACCCATTCATGCAGCAGCACTCTTCCTCAACCCCGCATTTTCATACAAATGCAACTTTGATTTTGATGGCAAGGTGATGGAAGGGCTCCATTCTTGTATTCAGAGGATGGTACCTGATCCTGAGCTTTGTAACAAAATCAATCGAGAGATACAGTCTTATCAGGATTGTGTTGGCCTATTTGGCTTTGATGATGCTATTAGGGAAAGGACCCTCTTCATGCCACGTAAGTGACAAGTCATCACTCATTAGAAATTAGAATTTTAAATTTAATTATGTTTTAACTTTTAATTTTTTGAATTTTTTATTTCATTATTTTGTTGTAGATATTTGGTGGCGAAGCTATGGTGAAAGGGCACCAAATTTGCAAAAATTAGCTATACGAATCTTGAGTCAAACATGTAGCTCTTTAGGGTGTGAGCGCAATTGGAGTGTATTTGAGAAAATACACTTCAAAAAGCGCAACAAGTATAACTTTGAACTCAAGCCTTCAGTTGAGCAATTACACTTATTGTAATTTTTAATTTTTAATTTATGACCTTCAAGTGTCAAGAGTCAAGAGTCAAGACTCATTACTTTTTTTTACACTCTTACAGGTTGGAGTTCGCACGCTTCAACGATTTGGTGTATGTGCATTACAACATCCGACTTCGAGTGAGGCAAATAGAATCACCAATGGATCCAGATGCCATTTCCTTAGACAATATTGATGTATTGTCTCTGTGGAGGGTGGAGGAGTCACCTTCATGGTTAGAGCCAGTGGCAGATGATCCATTAGAGCAGGGGCAGCAAGAGGAGGACTCGGAGTCAGAGGAGCAACAGCACTTAGAGGAGGAGCATGAGGAGCAGGAGGAGGAGGACACTGCGGGAGCATCAACATCAACACCATCTGCTATAGATATAGGAGAGCATAGCTCCATACCTAGCACTCATTATTTGACATTAGGTGCAGAGGCAGGGTTAGGGCCTTCTACTACTAGGGGCAGGCCTGGCAAACAACCCATCATGTTTTCCCATAAAAGGGGGAGAGGGCAGTAGATAGATAGCTGCTAGTTTTATTTGTTATGCTACATATAACTCATGATGATGAGATACTTTTATATATGTGATGTTTTTTTGTATTGGTTCTCGACATTTGAGTCCTTGAATGGACAATTATCAGGATCAGCAGGATTTGGTATCGCCTTTGATATATCATTTCTATTTGACATCATATATATTAGTGTTTTCTTCATATTTATGTGTCAATGTGTTTATTTCATGTTGTTATTGCTTTATATGTTTAAAAA
>APFE030011072.1:0-10274 GCA_000404065.3 Pinus taeda
AGAGTTTAGTTCGTGTTAAACATGAAGATAATTGAAATGGAGTTGAAGTCACAGCCTTCAACCCCGCTAGAGGTAAGGGAACAACGCGAAGCTGTTGTTAAATATGGAGTTGCGACGATGGATGTCACAGTGGAGAACTGTGCCACATTGTTTGAGCAGGCTATGGAGGTAGTCATAGCCCTACAGGATGATCCCACCCTACAGGTCTTAAATACAAAATTCTGTGAGCTGCAGGAGAAATATGATGAAGTGAGGGTGACAACACGCATTGTTGCTACAACACAACACCTTGCCAAGCTGCAGGAGGCGAAGCAGTTGCTTACACAGGTGGATGCAACGCAGAAGAAAGAGGTCGCTCTTAAGGCTAGATTGGGGCCCTGGTTGGATGAGGCCTACATCGTCTCCACCAATATTTGAGATAAATTGGTGAACTTGCAGAGTACGCAACAGAAAATCGAGCAGGACAGTGCAGGACTAGCCACAGAGTAGATGGTGGAATAGATCAAGCATGTAGCCACATAGAGCATGATTGCAGTAGAGGTTGCACAAGTGGAGCTAGAGGGTAATTACATATATAATATATGCTTTGAATCTCCCTCATTCATCCAACGAGCATTCATCCAACGATGGCATAATTCCATATATTATATATGTCATTATGCCATTGAGATAGATCGATTTCTTCCCCTCAAAAGCAATATCTCCATGCCAGCCAAGTGAATCGAGGGTGAGTCACAACCTTTGTGTTGGGGGCCTATTGGGATGGGGTCCCCTGGGTTAGTTTTTGGGCGAAAAGTCCAAGTTTTGATGTATAAAATATAAAGTCTTCATAAATTGTGGTCGTGGAGCATGTAGATAGTTAAAGAGTTATAAAGGGTTTTACCCTTATTAATGTAAGTTGAGTCGGCTTTTCGTAGATCTACCCATGGTTCGCGGACCATGGGATTGTATAAATAAGTGTGCCTTAGAGAGTCTAAGGCAGTAATAGAAGATGAAGACGAATGTAAGGGGTCAGTAGAAGGAAGCTCATAGAAGTCTTATAGTAGAAGGAAGGCTCTGCAGCTATGTGTGCAAAGGCCTAGAGTAGAGTCCATAACTGAGCACGCGAACCCCTGTAGATGAGTGCGCAGGGAAGTCTTGAGTCTGTAAGCTGAACTGAATATTAATAAAGAAGATTGTTGCAGAAATACCCATGTTTATCTCTTTACTTCTGTTTTATAAGAATGTGCTTTATGTTGTTATGGGTTTATGAAATAATGATGTATTGATGCACAACTTTAAATTATTTATATTGTTATATAAACACAATCGATGTTAACTATTTATGTGAAGATTATCTTGTTGTATGTTAAAGTTATCGAACACTTAGGCCCATCTGAGTAATTGTTGGGTTAAGAGTAATATTTGATGCACATAAGTAGCTGATTAGCTTGTTCACGGTAAAAAAAAGCCAGTCATAGACCTTTGTGGAGGTCTAGAGGCTGATTCAAGGAAGTTATATCAATAAGCCTTATTGATCTTTGTGAAGGAAGATTTAGGGCATAAAACGACATCATGCTAATCTCTGGGTGTGGAAACTTGGTTCCAGCATCCCCCCATATTGCTTTGGGTGAGACTTTAGTCCATGATCCGCGGATTGATGCTGAAAGGGCCAATGAATATAGAGTGAATAACGAACAGATGTTTTAGAGAAATTGGTGAACTTGCAGAGTATGCAACAGAAAATTAAGCAGGACAGTGCAGGACTAGCCACAAAGCATCTTATGGAACAAATAAAGTAGGTAGCCACGTAGAACGCGACTGAAGTAGAAATTGCACAAGTGGAGTTGGGGCATCTTCACAACAAGATATCTGCGCCAGCCGAGTGACTCGAGGGTGAGTCACGATCTTTGTGTTGGGGCCTGTTGGGATGGGGTCCCCTAGGTCAGTTTTGGGGCAAAAAGCCCAAGTTTTAATTTATAAAATATAAAGTCTCCACAAATTGTGGTCATGGAGCACGTAGATAGTTAAAGAGTCATAAAGGATTTGACCCTTATTTATGTAAGTTGAGTTAGCTTTTTGTAGATCTACCCATGGTCCACGGACCATGGGATTGTATAAATAAGTGTGTCTTAGAGAGTCTAAGGCAGTAATAGAAGATGAAGACGAATGTAAGGGTTCAGAAGAAGGAAGATCATAGAAGTCTTAGAGTAGAAGGAAGGATCTGCAGCTGTGTGTGCAGAAGCCTAGAGTAGAGTTCACAGTTGATTGTGCAGACCCCTGTAACTGAGTGCGCAGAACCCTATAGCTGAGTGCACAGGGAAGTCTTGAGTCTATAAGATGAACTGAATATTAATAGAGAATATTGTTGCATAAATATCTGTGTTTATCTCTTTACTTATGTTTTATAAGAGTGCACTTTATGTTGTGATAGGTTTATGAAATAATGATGTGTTGATGCGTGACTTTACATGATTTTTATTGTTATATGAACGCAATTGATGTTAAATATTTATGCAAAGATTATCTTTCTGTATGTTAAAGTTATCGAACACTTAGGCTGGTCTGAGTAATTGTTGGGTTAAGAGTAATCATTGATGCACATAAGTAGTTGGTTACCCTATTCAGGGTTCGCAAAAGCTAGTCGTAGGCCTTTGTGGAGGTCTAGAGGTTGATTTAAGGAAGTTATATCGATAAGCCTTTAAGGCTTATTGATCTACATGAAGGCATATTTAGGGCATAAAATGACATCACGTTGATCTCTAGGTGCAAAAACTTGGTTCCAGCATCCCCCCATACTACTTTGGGTGAGACTTCAGTCCGTGCTCCGCTCATTGATGTTGAAAGGGCCAGTAGTGTAGGGATTTGTTTGGTGAAACTAACTCTGAACTTGGTTCAAGACCCACTAAGCCAAAAGTACCTGTAGCCAACTCCACCAACCAAGACTCTGTATGCACTTGTTTATTCAAGGAATACTTATCCACCAGGTCAGGACTGATATAACTACATTTAGATCCAGGGTCAATCAAAATAGAAACAACTTGATCACAAAGTTTACCTTCCATCTCAATAATAGATGCATGATGATCAACTTGCCTATTATCCAATGTTGCATAAATCCAAGGGATAATTTGTCCAACATACCAAACTGTCTATGGCTTCTAAGCACTATAAATTTGAGGTCTGCCACCCTAATATTGTATACAATATCTCTTGCAATGATCCTTTCCACAAGTCCAACATGTAAAGGCTTCTTTCCATCACCCTTATTCTTCTCCTCATAATGAAATCCCTTTCCTCTATTAGCTACATTGAACTTATTTTGTGGTACTGCATTCTCCTTGTCATCTGTATCCCCATTTTTTCCTCTCTTCTTGGCCCACTTTCCTTTATTCTTCTCATTACCTTTCCAATCTTCCTTAGACTCAGTCTTGCGCTTCGATTTCTCATAACAATGCTTCAACTTTCTGATGGATTCCTCCTGTGATCTAGGCTCATTAAACTCAATTATATCTTTGAATGATACCAATAACCCACTGATGAATCTTTGGATATTTGCTTTCTCCTCCTTAATATAAGGCACATATCTCAATAAATCAAAGAATCTTCTAGTATACTCCTCATCAAAGATAGAACCCCCATTTAACTCATAGAACTCCTTTTCTATGTCATCATAGTATCTTTCAGATAGATACTTCTTCAGTAAAATTATCTCGAACTCACTCCAGGTCATCTCTCCTTCTCGAATTCCTCTGACATTCTTCACATCTTCCCACCAAATGTATGCTTTCCCTTTAAAATTAAAAGTCGCTATCCTAGCTTTCATATTTAATGAATAATCATGCAATCTGAAAAACTTATTCATCCCATGAAACCAAGCTTCTGCATCTTGTGATTTCTTCATTTCTCCATCAAATGTAGGAGGCTTTTATTCCTTGAACTCCTTTGGAAAATATTGCTTCTCTTTCCTCCTATACAGATGGTAGTGGTGATGAAAATTATGTCTCTCTGAACTAGAAATAGAATAGAACACATGCTCATTACCCCTCCTATAAGGTGCATCTAAGAACCTGCCATCTCTGACGGTGTCATCCCTGTCAAAGATATATCCTAATTGAGACCTGTTTCCATATGCCCCATTAATCATTTCCTCTGGTCCACGACTGATCCTAAGCAATCCTTGTCTCTGTAAATCTGATATACCCTAACTTCCACTTGCTTTTCCTATGCTCTAGAAATTCTTTCATGTGACTGAATGATCTTGTCATTATCCATCTTACAAATTTTGATCTATGCTTTAAAACTTCTCAATGTACTTGTTATGTCAGGGGAGTATTCATCACCCTGTTGTTCATATGATCTGTAGAGAGAATCACATGAATTATAGTCCACCATTCTGTTATTCATATTGAGCTTCTTCTTCCTACAAACATACTATGTCAGATAAACCAAATCTAAACATGATCAAACATACCTCAGTGAAGTTCAGGGGAGGCTATCTCATCTAGATAGTCAATCTAGATTAACAAAATATATATGACACATTAACACATGATGACAACTTGACGAAACAAACTAGAATAATGACCATCACATACATGCATGACAAACATATTTTGCCGATCCAGTCCAAATGTTGAACCTGGGATATTTGATACTGATCTTTAACCACCCCTCCCACATTTATCAAATTTCACCAGTCTATGAGGGTAAACATAAGACAAACAGTTACTATGACATGACTTGACCTCCAAGCTTCCGTTATGGAAGTGGGGCTGACAACTGACAACTCACAAACATTCTTCAAGGCTTACAGGACACTCAGGGGTTAAATAATCACCCCAAGTGACAAAACCCTAAGTTTGGGTTGCTTTTCAGTGACCTATACTCCCAACCTCACCCTTCACACTGCTTGCATGCAGTTGTGACCTAAATTTCTTAGTTCAATGCCTATGGTCGTGAGATATGAGCCACAATTCTAGGCTAGCCTCTATATTCTTGCCCAGAACTGAATGAGACTTCTCAGAATAATAAATGACATAAGGATGATGTTAACATACAAAATTTGAACAAGAACTTGACCTAACCTAGCCTAACCATGATAGTTATTTCATCATGCATATGGCGAACATGTAAGCTACATGTCATGAATGCATATATGATCACAGGAGTTTGAAAATTATTTGAGAATCACCAAGGAGGTCTAATGCCCTCTCATAATAGTTGCAATAACATTTGTTAGTCCATGCATTCATCAACCATTCATACGTTCACTGAAACATGTCAAGATCCATAAGTAATATACATCACATAACCAACATGTAACCAACAAATAACCAACATAGAAACCTTGGAAAATTAACCATAATATCACCAACATAATCACTACAAATATACATGAATCAGAATAGAAGAATAGATTTTATTTACATATGCAAATACCAACCAATTCAGGTACTTCCATGTACCACCCGACCATAGATAGGGCTGAACCAAATCTCTCTTTCAACAAATAACCCATGTACCATATTCCAAGAATGAATGTGGGATCTCATGGAATAAACCAAACCATGGCTTCTAAAGGAAAAACCGCCTCAACCCTTAACCACAACAGTTCCACATATGTTTTCTGACATCACTAACACCAACCAGATCAGTCTCTACCTAAGTTGTCTAGGGCTCTAGGAACTAGTAACTCAACCCCATCCTTCTAGGGATCCAGAACATTTTTCCAACCCACCTTCAGGGACTAGTAACTCAACCCACCAAGGGCTCCAAATAATTTGTCCCAACCCTGGCTCCAGGACTAGTAACTCAAACCAAGCTGTTCTAAGGCTTCTAGAACATTTGTTCCAACCCACAACCATAAGTAATTATGAGCACAAACCAGAAAATAATTGAGTGTAAAAAACCACAAAACCATGGTTATCAATGAAACGGCAAGGCGAGGCTAAAATGACCGTCAATCCAAGAAAAACTCCTTGCCAATGACAACACATAACCAAAAACTCACATGCGTATACCATGCATTCATAAATGAACAAGGAAATCATACATGCAACCAATTACCTACATGGAAACCTGGTTGTAGTTGTTGATCCACTTGTTCCCTTGTGCTTTCCTGCTTTCCTTTTTCCTTCTTTCTGTAATCCAGGTGAAAACTAGAGTGCTCCAAGAATGGTCTAAGTGTGAAAAAGCATGAGAGAGAGAGAGTGAATAGAAGAGAGCTCCAAACCTGAACTATCAAAAGCTAAACCAGAAAAAAGATCCATTGTTAAAAGCTGTGAACTGAACCTCATAAGACCTTTTATCATTGAGGCCTCTATTTTCTTCATTTTTTCTTCAATTTTCCTCTCATGCAAATATGTGACCCTTCATCTCCCTTTTCTCCTATTTTCCTTTATTTTTATTAAAAAAATGCCATTTATTTCCACTTTTCCTTTGCCAATTTCCATAGCCATTAATTAATCACCAGTGATCCCCATCACAATGTTTTTCCCAACATTCATCTTGGAATATGTGTCCCATGACCTTCGTCCTATTTTTATTCACATAGGAGATCAACTGGGGGATATTACATTTGCTCTTATTGCAACCCACTTATATTTATTTGATTAAGATTTTTAAGCATGTCTCTGGGATAATTCATATGCATGTTTAATGATTAAAATCGAAAAGTTGGTAATTCGTCCACCCAAGAATTATGCAATTCCAGTTTTATTTTTTGTTGTGCGTTTCTCTAGAATATTACATATTAGATTGGTATCATTACAGTAAAGGGCTACTTATAAGGAAACACTTTTGGATAGGATTTCTATATAAATTTGTAGTTCAATTTGATGCCTTGAAGTTGTTAGATATAATTTGTCATTGATTGAAAAGATAAAGCTGGGTGCAGAGACTTGGGAGCCATTTTTAGTATAGTAGATAATATAAAAAGCTCTTAGAAGTTACTAAGATGGATGGAGCTTAGAAATCCATTTCCAATGGTATGCCAAAGTCTGAAAATTGCTTCATGTATCAAAACATATCGTAGGTAAAAATTTAGAAGTTAAAAGAGGTTAAAAGAGTCAACAGGTCAAGGTTCCAAGTCCATCCATCAAGCTAGTCAGGAGATAGGATAATTGGGTTGGTGCACAACAAAGAAATAAGCTGACTCCCCCAACCCCCAACCATGTGGGACCTAGTTAAAAATGATAGATGGTGATGATGTGGATGCACAAGTTGAGCAATGTTGACACATGATGTCAGCATAACGTAATCATAGGTGACATGGAAGTACAAACTAAGGACCTGTGGTATGCTGATTTGGAATTTTTGCATGGCCAAGTGGGTTAAAATTGGGTGACACATGACACATATGATACAAGTATGACATCAACATGATGATGTGCAGTACATTGAAAGTCATGCCAAGGGTGATTTTCGGTGAAGTTTTCCATTGTTAATGAATTTTAGCTTAGTTGGGTCTCTGTGCATTCGATGGAGAACAAAACATGCAAAGCCCTGACCTTGTTGATCCCCCAACCTCATTTAGGTTGTAGTATCAACCCTTGGTTGATGGGTAAAAGGGCCAATGTATAGGTTCCTGAGAAATTCGACAGTTTGGACATTCAGTGATGTTTTTGGTAGGTTGTGCTAGAGTTCGAAATCTAGACAAACTTACTAGAATCATGGAAAATTGGGTGTTTGGCTTAAGATTGCAGGAGAAAAGCAATCATTAAAAAATGCACAAGTTTATTGGTGGATGGGCACCATGTATCAACCCTGAATCATTAGATAAATTACGGGGGTCCATGCTTTCCTAGGGATTAAGTGACAAGGGGGTTCTTGATGGGTAGTATTACCCAAACCACTAATCAGGAATTCAACAACGCATGTTAAAAGTGGGATCTGCTCGTTAACCATGAAGCCACATAAGGGGGGATCCACGAAAAATCGTTGGTGGTAAATGGTTTAGTGGCACAATGAAAACAAGGCTTTGAGACACTACGACATCGAGGTGGCATAAAGCGATAAAGAAACAGACAAACCAGAGGTGCATAAGTCATGGAGAAGCAGTCCCATTGGGACATGTATGCCTGGAGGATTTAACCTGGAATATTTGTAAGGTGAAACAATTCCTTTTGCTGGAAAAATAAAAGTAGGGGGCTAAGGCAAAGCTCCAGGGCTCAGTCTCTGTGAAGGTCAAGTGACCGAGGGTGCGAAAGGATTGATGAATGGTGGTTAAGCCCTCTGGGCTATAACACATAGAGGCCCAACGATGGTTACATGTGGAGGTGTTGTGTTATTTTTCAGGCACAAAACCATTCCACAATTATGATTTAAGCCCATACGGGCCTATACTAAGGGCCTATTATGTGAATGGGCCGACAACTATGAATTTGGCACTATTGGGCTATACTTGGTGAATTTCACCATAACTAGAAGTGCACTAAACTTAGGAAAGCATGCATGAAAATGTTGGTAGCATATTTGGTGGAAGAGACATAATTAGAAGTTTATTTAGAAAATTGGCCAAATTTGGAGTTAGCCAAATTTGGAAGGTTATATTTAAACCTTGATATTTTTCCAAAAATGAAAATTTGGGTAGTTTAACTTAGAGTTTCACATAGGGACAATATATTAGAGATTGAATACTTTAGGAAAACATTTAGAAGACTTGATAGAAGTGGGAAAAAAGAAAAAATTAATAGTTTAAGTATGAAGAAGAACTTAACTTAACTAAAACTTCAAAAATTTTGGGTATGTGTTATATTATTTCCACAGTCAGCTTCATGCATAGCGGGGGGGTCATAGGGGGGTGGCAGTAGCCCCCTTCCATGGGGTTTGGGGCATCGCCCCCTGATTTTTTTTTTTATGTGGACCCAATAATAGTTGGGCGGACCCAAGGATTGGGCGGGGGGGAACCCAATTATGGTTGATGGACCTACCCATGGCTTTGTGCATGTGTTTTGGACATGGTTTTAGGCATGATGTTTTTCTTCCCATGGTATTTTGTAGATTCAGGCAAGGGAACTACATTTATATTCTAATATAGGTTTAGTGGATTGGGGTTTATGAATGCCTCAACATGTGTGTGTATATATATATATATATATAGTAACATTGAAAGGAATATAATGAAAAATAAACCTGGTAGTCTAGGTTTTGGGATTCAGGGGAAAATCTCTATGTATATTTGTTGTAGGTTCTCACCATTATATATTGTTTTGTTTTAAGAATTTGTTTAAGGTAATTTCTGTATAGGGTTAAAACCTACAAAAACTAAAAATATTAGCTCTAATTCTATGTAAACATAATTGAATTTGTAAAGAGTGATTTTTTCATGGATTGATATTGCTGATGTGAATGGTGGATTGATCAGTGATAAGATATTTAGGAGGTGCTTTTATTGTGTTTGGGGTGAGTGATTGAGGTGAGATTTTTATTTTTATTTATTTATTTTTATGAAAGGAAGTGGCCTCCATGATTTGAGTTTGAAAATGGAATGAAAGATGAATAAGGGAGGTCAATCAAGTGGTAGCTTGTAGATTAGGGGTTGTAGCTCCTTCTAGTAGTGGATGGTAAACAATTAGGGGTCAGAGCTCCTTTCAGTAGCAACTGATAAATTAAGGGTTGTAGCCTCTTTCAGTGGTAGCTGATAAACTAGGAATAGTTTCTTCTTTTAGTAGTAGCTAGAGGCAGAGAGGTAGAAAGAGGTGGAATATAGAAATGAAGAGAGATAGGTAGAGAGGAAGAGAGTCAGGGACATAGATAGATATGGTGGGAGATACTGGGGGGAAAGAGGGGAGAGATAAAGGAAGAGAGAGGGGCGTAGAGAGAGTGAGAGAGTGGGGGAGAGATAGGGAGTGAGTGAGAGGGGGGAAGAGGAGGGAAGAGGAGGGAAGAGAGAAAGGAAAAGAGAGTGTGGGGAAAGAGAAGTGGAGAGAAAGGAAGAGAAGGGGTGGAGAGAGAATGGTAGAGGGAGGGGGATAGGAGAAAGAGAAAGAGGGATAAAGAGGGGAGATAGAAATTAAGATATATATGGGAGGATATATAAATATATAGAGAGCAAGGAGGTGGGGAGGGTAGAGAGAGGGGTAGAAGATAGAGAGATAAAGGAATAAAGAGGAGAGGGGGAAGGGGGTAGAGAGAGGGAAGAGGGGGGAGAGAGAAAGACAAAGATGGGAGGGAGGGAGAGGGAAGAGATAGAGAGGGGGATGTGAGAGAGAGGAAGAAAGAGGTGGGGGAGATAAGGAGACAGAGAGGTGGGGAGAGATAGTTAGGGGGTGGAGAGAGATAGAGAGAAAGGG
>APFE030011073.1:9125-31898 GCA_000404065.3 Pinus taeda
TGAGGTATTTCTGGATGGCTGTGAGGAGCAGAGCATAATGCTCTTTAATATAATACCTTGGCACCGCCTTAGTGAGGTCCTCGTTTGCATATTGATCCTTCAGAAACTCCTTACATGGAGTCATATCAAACTTAAAATTCTTGAACCATTCCTGTCCACTTCTTGGAATTTCGGTGACAGCAGAAATAGCTTGCAGGGACATAGGGAACTCTAGTAATGCAACCTTAGAATTCAAACCACTGAAATTTAATGCAAAGGCTTTAGTTACCTCTGTGTGTCCACCCTTCAATTTTTCACAGAACCTCCAGCAACCAGCCTCTTTAAAAGCTCGTGCAACACCTTCATCTTTGAGCGTGAGATCGAGTCCTTCTGGTTCGGTTCTCAGACATCTTCCGGATCTATGCTCTCTTTTCTCCATCTCGCTCAAAATATACTTACACAGAGAACTTAATCAGCAACTTCAATTTACACAACAGCTTTGGCTTTGGAATGCAGGCTCGCTTGCAGTGATCTCTTTTTAAATGAGAACTCGGGCTTCTTTGCGTTTTTTCAAACGCTTATCATAAAACAGACATGTTAATGCATCATGAATAAACATTATGACACTACCATACCTCATAATATTTCTTAAAATAATTGTCATGTGTGTGATCCTATATCTGATGGCGGAATGAATCCTGTCATGACCGGGAGAGGACGTCGACTGACAACATATGGACGGTTCTAATGACTCACCTCCCGAGATTTGACATTTCAAGGAAATATGCTGCTAAAAACCGCGAATCCCTGATTTCGTAGCGCAGGCAGTTATGAAATGACACCCCGCGCTACGAAATGGCTGCTCAATGATATGCTGCGGACAGGTGGAAAAATGATTGCGCAGCTGAACTAGCTAATCATATCGCGCTGCGAAACTGTGCAAAATCAGAATGATGCAATCAAGACAAGACATGCTTTAACTATCATGAGAGAGGGTATCTAACGGTTTTTTTTTTAAACAAGGACTCACATCAATACCTTTGGAAAAACTAATTTAAAAGTGACACACCTAAAAACCTACTGACTTAAACCAAAAAATTTCTTATATGAATCTTTGGACATAGGTGAACTGTGGTTTTAAGTGATAACAATGTGAATCATCATCATGC
The DNA here is from genome assembly GCA_000404065.3 of Pinus taeda. Taxonomy (NCBI): domain Eukaryota; kingdom Viridiplantae; phylum Streptophyta; class Pinopsida; order Pinales; family Pinaceae; genus Pinus; species Pinus taeda. The sequence continues at coordinate 10,274 of APFE030011073.1, forward strand.
CTCTTACATCTTGTTTACAAATGATCGACTAAATCACAAGCCGACAAAAACATACCTTTTTCAAACAAGTGACTCTCCAAGTCAAGCATGTACAAAAAGAACTTGACGATTCTTTTTCAAAGTAGAAAGAATTCCACCTCTTGTGAAACACTTCATCATTATCTCCCTTTTTCAATCTTGGAGACAAAATCAACTTTTCCAAGTTGATATGACATTTCATGCATGTTTAAACAAAGCAATCAACCATCAAGTCAATTACACATACATGTTCAAATACAATAAAATCATCGACATTCCTTTTTTCATACATACCATTCTCATGCATGTATTCGATTCTTCAACTTTCTTTCAAGCACAATCATAAGTACAATATCCTCAGTCATATGTAAATGTACTTACAAAGCTGAAATGAACATAATTTTGCTGTAATAAAGCGATCCTCATACTCAACTTTTTGATCCACATTTTTGGTAAAACCCTGCAACTTGCATTCCATTGGCAAAGAAATGTATCAAATCAAAATACATGCAACCTTAATTGGATAAGAACTCTAACTGTTTCCTTCCAACCCACATCAAAGGCACTTCCTTTAAATACACATCAACATCAACATGTGAATTCTCCTGAAACACATCAATTATGGAAACTTCCTTTCCATTCTTTCCATTTTCTTTTTCCACCTTCTTCAAATTTCATGGAAGCATTGTTGGATTCAAAATCCAACACTTTTCAGCAATATGTCCTTGATTATGGAAATAGGTGCAGCACATGTTCATCCTCTTTACAACATAATTTGCCTTGTCCAATGGACCTTTGGCTTCTTGCCTCATTTTCTTCAAAAGTTTCTTGTATGTGGCCATTTTCTTCCAACATCTAGAAACACTATGGTTAACCAAACCACAAAAGGAACATGATTTTTTTTTCCAATGCTTATGTGGAAATTTACAATGCTTAACATAATCAAAATAAATGTGATTGAAATCAGATTTATACCTTCCTCTTTCACCTTTGTTTCCTTCATGAGAAGGTGAATCGAATGAAGACGTGGCTACCTTCGGAACACCATCAATCTCATCAATTATTTTAGAGCTTTCAAAAATCCCTTGTTCGAGTGCATGCTTATGAACACCTTCTTCTTGAAAAGTATGTTTCAAACAATTGCATTCCCCATGAATACAAACTTTACAAACTTGAGGTGGAGAACCTAAAATGAAACTCCTTCTAGGAACTGTTTCAATTGCCTTCATGGCTACTTTGGAATTTTCTCCATAAGATTGTCCATAGTCAAGACCCAAATACTTAGGCCTTTCCTCAACCATTATTGGCTCAACTATGCCGTGTGCATGTTTTCCCAATCCTTTTCCTTCAAACACCATTTTTGACATCAACTTGGACCCTATGCCTCTTGTATGTTTTTCAAAAGAACCAACATAAACATTCTTTGAGGAAACTGAAGACAACATAGGATTGTTTGCCTCTTCTTCAAACTGATGCTTGACTAAGGCTTCTTTGGCAGCAAGGATCTATGTCTCCAACTCATGCATCATTTCTAGGTTCATATTTGCAATATGAAGTTGGCTCTCCATTTCCTGCAATTTGTCAAAAAGCAACTGCTTCTCTTCCTTAATGGAATTCAACTTCTCTCGAAGTTTTGTGCTCTTCCTTTCATCTTCATATATTTGTTTCACCATATCCATCATGATGAACAAGTCTCACTTCATGTCTTCATCAAAGAATCTTGTGAATGAGGAAGATTCTGAAAACTTACTTGTAGAAGTTGTCATTATCAAAATGAGCAAAAGAACTTCAACAAAATTCACAAAGCTTTCAAAGAACTAATGGCTGTAGAGTCAAACTCTTATTCAAGCAGCCTTTTGCAAACAAACCCTCTTGTGCTTCAAGGTTTCCCTTGAGGTTCTTTGGGTAAGGAGAATGCCTTCTTCCCTTCTTCCTTCATAAACTCAAGCAACGTTCAGTTTACAAATAATCAAACAGTCAAATCCTTTGTACTATTTAAACACCTTTCAAGTCAAACAAGCAACCTACTGCTCTGTCAATCAAGCAACCTGCTTTGATACCACTTGATTTGAAATGGGGGTTTGATAAATTGTTATGCTTACAAGAACCTCCCACTCAGTTAAACGAATAAATGATCTAGCTTATATATGAAATTTGCGGAATTAAATACTTGAAACATGTGTATGTTTTATTTTAAATGTTTAAGTCCTTTAAGTCCATTTATTTCTACTGATATTAAACACATATAATAGCCATATAATGCAGCAAATAAAAAACCACACATAGCAACAAATTTAATCTAGGAGTTCACCTGAATATCGTGGGCTACGTCTCCTTGAGATTTTGTCATTCTGGCTTGGCTCTTTGGGATTATGACAAAGTTTCTTTTACAAGTCCCACACTTAACTCCAAAGGTTACTGAACTAAACCAATGGGCTTAGAATACCATCTATATCCTTGTCATGGCTGTCATCACTATGCAAACACATCTAAGCTCACTTAGATTTGATTCCTTCAATCAGTGCTCTTAGCTACCTTGAGCTTCTTGATGGCACAAGCTCCTTCAGAATTATTTAACTGTTAGTGAAACCTCATCTACTATCTCTAGTACATATCAGACATCGAAAATAGATTGATCATTTGCTCAAAATGAGCACTCAATCCCCAAACTAGGCCTTCCTCCACCACTGGCACTAGGTTGCCTAAAACTTCCTTGTGGCATCTCGACCTTTAGAAGTCTTCAAATTCTTCAAAGAATCCTGCAATGGATCCAGAAGGCTTATTACAATTAAGAATGACTGTTGGTTCACTGAGAACGAGTACTGGTAGCTCCTACAACTGCCTCCAACTCCTGGTGGCCCTAAGCTCTGAAATCTCCCTCGATGAAAATATCTATGAAGATGGCTTCTTCAATATCTCTAGACTGTTTGATTGGCTTTAGAAGGCTCCAATTAGCCTATCTAGCCTCTTGTTTCACTATCCCTGGTCGAAAACTACTCCTGGAGTGCATTTAGGAAATATCCCCTAGGGATACTCCACCAAATTTGGTTAACTGCACTTAGCTCCAGTTAAATTTAGCATAACCACCTTTTTCTCTGCTCCACTAAGCCAAACCATTGGAGGTAGCTGTTACCACAACTGTTGGGTGCGCATATGAGGTGGTTAATCCCTGACGATTAGGGAAATTCCCCGTAGAACTGGCAGTCAATCAACATGCAACCACGTGTACATTGTTTGCAATTGATGGTTACGTTGTGGGACATGTGAACAGTTTCATGGGGCCACTGGCGGGTAAGAGCACTGGTAGTCCTAACCCAAAAACCTCAACTTTTCATAGAAAAAATATACCACACAACTATTGTATGTTAAGAAACACCGTCAGCGGAGTTCGTAGACCGTTGTCATGTCTTGTCATAGGTCGTGAGTTTGATTCCGTTAGACCTATACAAAATTTTACATAACCATTCCAGAGCCACGTGGTGGCCTCTAGGCTTGCCATGTGTCGACACCTGATTGGTCCCAAAAATGGAATATGCTAGGGGATATTCCAGGGATTTTTTTTTAATATTTCCAAAAACCAAATTAGTCTTGGTCAAATGTCCATAAATTGCAATTTACTGGAATTTTCAAATCGTGATAACTCCTTCATATGGTGTCGGTTTTTCGAACTGTTTGTTGTGGTGGAATCAAGAAGACGAGATCTATCTGGTCACTCAGGTTCGACACTCTTTTGAACACTTTGAAATTTGAGCTATCACTTATGTCATCGATCAATATCTCATAATTATTGTTCCCATTCTTTGTGATAAATGAAAATATTATCAAATCTCAAGTTCAAGTGAATAGTATGGTAAGATGGTGGGTAGAATACAAATTGATTTCAAGGCATGACATAATCAAGTTATGATGTAGTTGCTAATTAGTGACCTAGCTTATCATATTCCCCATGTAGTATTAAGTGCGGGTGGATATTTATCATAGACAACATAATTATTGAAATTTAATAAATATATACATTAACATTTGTTGTGTCCAGAATCTTATACAAGGACAAGGAATATAATGAGTTATTTGATTTAATTTAAGATTTAATTTATATGTTTACAAAGTTTTAAGAAATTTATGGTAAAATGAATTTCTAAATCACTATACATTTATCTCACATAAATTGCAATAAGAATATTGATTAAAAATAAATTTTTTCTTAAATTCAAATTAATAATAAAGATTCATAATATCCTAAATGTTTTTTTTTTTTTTTTTTAATAAATCATATTTCCAATTTTCATAATAAATATAATTAAGTGTAGAAATTTTGATTTTTTAATACTATTTTCATATATTATTAATCCTTTCCTCACCGGGGACTATAGCATTCACTTTGTGGTCAAAGTGCATTGACAATGCATTATTTTTCTTTTTTTTACAATTTTAACCAAATTTTCAGGAAAATACATAACATTTCTATTCCCCATAATTCGAAAATAATTTTCTAATCTCATGGAAATCTTATTTCTAATTTTCGATTGGCTCAATGAATTTTGATGGGAGATAATTCCCCTGGTGGAGAGAATTTTATTTTTGATATTTGTCATTTCCTCATAGTTCATTTAAAAATAAAAATAAAAAACAAATTTTGTGAGTGGTCATTCTATTGGTGACAGCTCTAACATTGACACTTTTATGGTACTTCCTTTCCCAACGATGTCAGAACCAACATGGTTCCAGGTCCTCAACATAGACAGGGGGAGGGGGAGCGGTGGGTATTGAACATTGTTTGGTACTTCTCTATGTAACGATGTCAAAACCAATGCAGTTGTAGGTTCTTTATGTCAGCAAGGGGTGGGGGGTTGAACAAATCTCCAATTAATATTTCCTTAGGAAAAACTTTCATTGTGCAAAGAAAGCATCCTCCACATGTTTCTGTTTCTGAAAGAATATTGAAATAAAATATATTTGAAGATTACATTACTGAACTAAGGTTCAATCTAAGACCAAGTCAAGTTCTTGCTCCTATATACTTCGTTGATTGAAAATGCTAGGCCCATAACGTTGTTCTAATTCTCATGTTCGTCAATTAATTATGTTTCGCTAATATAATTGGGTGAAAAATTCTTGAGACAATGAACTTGATTTATTTGAATGAATACTTCCATCAAATTATTTCAAATGAAGTGTCACATATGAATATTTGTGTGTATGTAGAGGCGAAGAATTTTTCACAAAGCAAGCTTGATTCCTTTCAACGAACATTTATGTCAAAAAATATTATATCAGCAAATTTGTTAATATCTGAGCTTTTAAACAAAGATGTGAATGGTTGTACTTGGAAATTTCCCAAATTCTATGGCATATAGTGTATTATTACCTTGGTTGAGATTTTGGATTTTGGATTTTCTTGTAATCTGAGAAAATCCTTAAAGTGATCACATTGGTATAAAGCGGAGTTGGTCCCCCAGTGATAACTAAAGCAAGAGGGTTGGTGAAACCCATCCATGCTAACAAGAGGTTATTTGAATCTGCATTGTATGACCATGTTTCAAGCATTGGAGCCTCCCTTTCATCCCTTTTTGATATATGGATTCATCGATATTGTAAAAATGATTTTTTTTATAGGTGCATATTGTGTGCGCGGACTGTAGAAGCCCATGTGCAAATGTGTTCCCCCTCGTTTCTGCACTCCACACATGGGATTTCTCAGCAATATGGACACTCCTTTCAGTGGTCGACCATAACTTTAATTGTTTGTAATTTGAAAAACCTCTAAATATGATGATTATTGGAAAATTAGCACACTATAGAATGCTCAGGATTGGTTTAGACGGTGATTGCTTAGGTGATGTTAGCTGGTAGCTCACGTAGCTATAGGAGCTTGACTTAGGTATCAATTTAGGTAATCATATACTATTGTTGGGATGAAGATTACTAGGTTTAACCAAATGGGAAAGCGTGTGATTTCAAGAATCTGGTATAGAAATATGATATCACATGAAAAATGGAGGATCGCGCTTACATAATATATCAAAAACTGCTCAATGGCTATTACAAAGAATTTGAGATCGTTCCTATAACCACCCCATCCCACATTTACCCACTTTCACACTATCCAGGTAAACATGAGCCGAGAGTTACTATGACATGACCAAACATCCAAGTTCCAGTTATGGAAGTGGGGTCTACTAACTGGAAATTTACTGAAACCTCGCAGGGACATAAGATCACCTAGGTGTCAGACCACAACCCTTGGTGCTCAAATCTTGAGTTGTAACTTCTTTTTAAGTGAGCCCATAACACAAATACATGCATAAGCCATTGTGAGTGTGGCTGGAAGGATCCAATGACATGCACATACCTCCTTCCATGCGGTTGCACTCGAAATTTTCTAGTTCCATCCATGTAGCGGCAAAATCAATGCCACATTTTCAGGGCTAGCCTATAGGACACTACCCAGAACATCCTAGAACTTTCTAGAATCAACTTTAAAGTGATGACAAGTATCCATGATAAGTAATAGAGATTGATATTCCTTAGAAGTTTCCAAACACATGAGAATTTTTGTTCAAACACATGGTAAACATAGTAACTATAGGTCATGAATGTATATTTGTTCAATGTCTCCTTAACTTCATCAAGGAGTCATCAAGAAGGGCCAATGCCCTCTCAAACTAGCTACAAAAACACTAGTTAGCCCATGCATTCACATATTAGCAAATCATGAACAAGATCAATAAAAATAAAAATCATTTAACCAAGCCTATAACCAACATGTAACTAGAATGGATCCATGATAAACCAGCCATAAAATCAACATAATAATCAATACATGTGCTCATTAATCACAATAAGGAAATAAATCATATTAACATATGAAAATGCCAACCAAGTCAGCGACTTCCAAGTACCACCCAACCATAGAATGGGTTGATCCAAATCTCTCTTTCAGCCAATCATCTCGATGCCATATTCCAAACATGAATGTGGGATCTCACGGGATAAATCAAAATAGAACTAGCCAGAGCTTCCAGAGGCTAAACCACCTCAACCCTCAACCATAATGATTTCACCTAAACTGGTCTAGAAATCACTAACACCAAAAAAGATTGGATGTCTCCAACTTTCTTCACCATACACAGAGGAATTTTCCTATCTCCACCCATTCGTCAAGAGTTATAGAAGAAATCCCATCTCCACTCTTGACCCTTGGGAATTTCCTGAGACCACCTCACCAGGATCCAAATTCTACCAACCATCCAAAGCTTAAGCCAAACAAGGAACCCATAACACCATGGATATCTAGGAAATGGTAAGGAAAGGATGAAAACCATTGTTAATCCAGGAAAATACCATGCCATTGATAACAAAGAAATCAAATAACCAAATGCATGCACCATGCATTCAAATCTCAATAATGAAATCACACATGCAATCTGTTACTTGCAATGTCCTTTTATTGTAGCTTCTTTTCCAACCTTTTCCTTATGCTCCTTTGCTCTCTTATGCTTGCTTTCTTATGTCCAAGTGCTTCCTCTCTCTTCCATTAGATCTCTCTTTTTGAAAATGATCAAAGCTAGAATTGACAAAGGATGTGAACTATTTCTCTGATGCCTTTTTATCCTTGATGTCTAGTCTCTTCCTTTCCTTCTTCCTTTTTTTTCATTTTCCCGTAATTTCTCTCTAATTTCCCTTTTGTGTCTCTTCATCTCCCTTTTCTCCTATTTTCCTTTATCTCTCATATTAAATTTTGATTTATTTCCTCCTTCCTTTGCCAATGTCCATAGCCATTAATAAACCACAAGTGATGCCCACTACAGTGTTTTTCCCTCCATTTAACTCAGAATATGTGTCTCATGACCTTGGTTTTATTTTATTTACATGGAAAATCAACCAAAGGTTGTTACAATCCCTAGTTGCAAATTACAAATAATATTTGAACATGCGAACAATGCTACCATGTGTTCTTCCTCTATACGACTATTGTACAGATAAGCTTGCAGCGAGTGGATGCTTGATGCATTGAGCGTAAGAAATTAGGCTTGGAAATATGCGCAAAGAAACTTTAAAGCTTTCATAGTCGATAACTGTGTTGATGAGGGAAAGAATGAATCTCCACAACCACATCCAAAAACTATGAACGGTGGGGAAAATACAGGAGGTGATAAAGGGCATGAAGGCAGCCATGTGCACTTGCAAATCCATTGTTAGTGCCCTCCACCATGCAGGTGAAGACAGTGAAGGGGTTTCCCTGTTCAATTTCATGAAGCAATAGAGTGTGAAATAATAAGATCTACTCTTAGTTCAATTAGTATATACAACCATGTATTTTGATCAGAGACCAATTACCCAGTCCCAAATTGAACTGGTAAGCAGGATAGTGAAGAAAAACAAAATTAGTCTTTCCAATATATGATAAAAATATTCTTTCTTTGCTTGATTTGGGTGCTTGATTTGGGTGTTCTCAAGTTGCTTGAAGTTTGTACATTTACCTTGGGTGCACCTATTTATCCAATGTTGAGAAAACCTATGAAAGGAGATTTCAAATATTTTGGATAAATTTTAATAGATGAAATTTACTTGTGAGGGAACGAAATGCAGAGGTGCAAGTTGCAAAAAAAAGTTCATTGTGCATAATGCACAGGAACTTTGCACAATGAACTTACACCGCAGTCCAAATATTGAATTTTTTATAATAAAAATATCTTGAGGATTTTAATGCAAAGGTGTGGAAAAAATTAATTGTAGGGAGTGTGGAGGACCCCGCAGTCCAGTCAGCACAATAAACTTACACTCACTCCGAAAAATGAATGTTTTATAATATTTATAAAAATTAAACATTATCCAGAAGTACGAACGTGTGGTAATGCGGAGGTTTGTGTTCTTAGTTCCATACACACATCCTCTGGCACTCCTTGCCTTGTTATTATCATTTTATTAATTACTTACATGTAATGTAAATGCATGGATTGACTTGAATGGTGACCGAGTAAATAGCTAGAACTGAATTGATGGCGGCCTGGACCATAGTGAATTGACCTTTACCTTTTGGCATCTACTACAAAGTACAATCACAATCACATTTCCTGCACTAGAGACGTTCCATAATATTGTTCTTCGAATTACAGTAGGAGGGTTCCATAATAAACAGTTACACTATTGCATGAAAGGAAGTGAGAACAAGTAATCGTCTAAAATTCGCCATTGAAATTCATCTTATTAGAAATGGGTTTACTTTCCTCGACTAAGAGTGTTAATGGTGGTGTTGTACACGCAGTTAAAGATTACAATCCTCGATTAAGACCCTCCTCTATGAGTAAATATTAAAATTTCAGTGGACATTATCTGTTTCGCTACATATTTTTACTTTTATCTCTCCATATAAGATTTCCAGTTTTCGGCTGCGCTCCCTCCTCTATGAGTAAATATTAAAATTTCAGTGGACATTATCTGTTTCGCTACATATTTTTACTTTTATCTCTCCATATAAGATTTCCAGTTTTCGGCTGCGCTCTGCTTCAGCCCAGTCTTTTATCAATATGCTTTATACATATATCAAGTATTCTTTATGTAAATATTATTTATATGAATATAAATCTTATTTTTTTTATTGTACAAAAAACTATTATAATTTGATTTTTTTAGAAGAAAAAGTTGCATGTTATATTAAGGTAATATAAGAGATCATACAAATTTCAGTGGATCGTGTGTTTCATGGCGCATCATAGAACGTGTGCCACTCATAGGAACATAGAGTGTTAAAAGAAAATACATATATGGAAAACTGAAACAATGTCCATAATGGAGTGGTGTATTAAGATCATCCTGTAGAAGAGCTGAAGGCCATCCATTGATTTATGTGTTGTTACTAATGCAATCATAGAAAGAGCATATGCAAGGCAGAATGGTGAGGAGAGGAGCTTTTATGGAGTAACAAATCTTGTGATTTCGCCAGCGCCATATGAACCATACAGTGATAATGAGAAGTGGGCGGCGTTTTGCATGTTGAGAAGTCCACCAGTTGAAAGCAGCCTGCACAGTGTCGAAGGCAATGTGAGGAAAACTGTATAGACGGGCAAGTTCATACCATATGTCTTGAGTGAGTCGGCAGCAAAAGAAGATGTGGAGATTTGTCTCTTCATCTATTTCACAAATGGAACATCCGCTGGGACCGTGCCATGACCGTTTTCTCAGGTTGTCCCAAGTCAGGTTCTTGTTGTTGAAGAGGAGCCAGGGAAAGTAAATCATCCTTGGCGGGCATCCAGATTTCCAAAGAATTGTGGGAAAAATTGGAGCAGATACTGGGGTCAGCGTGGAGATGAGATCTGAGTAAACGTCTTTGACACTGATGATGGCGGAGGAGCTGGTACAGAACCAGCGTAGATGGTCAGAAGGACTGCTGCACACAATTCCGGATACCTGCAAAGACGAGAATACTTGTGACCAGACAGGAAATAATGGAGGCGGCAAGCCGAGTTGTTCTGCGGTCTTCCAAACGGGGAGGATCCGTTCCAGTCCAGGATGACTTTATCCCATGTAAAGAGACCCAAATGATGAAAGGCGACGGTGATGTGATCAGGTAGGAAGATGCATTGCTTGCTGGCAATCGGATCGATGCCAAAAAGAATCCGTGATCCAGAATGAAGTTGCCATCTAAGCTTAGAGAGAAAATAAAGTTCAACGGATTTTAGGCTGTGCCATATAGCAGAGCCTCCTCAAATGCCAATGGCGCCTCTGCGATACCAGAAAAGGAGTTCTCGTCCCTTCAAATATTATGTTATTCCCTTACTCGGATTTCAATATCAAAAATTAATAGAAGTTCTTGCACCTCACAACAATTACAAAATATCCTATATGGTCCTAACTTGCTACAATTTCCATTCAACCAACAAACCAAATTGAAAGTATTGTAGGAACAAGCAGCTAAAATTGAACCAACAAAGACCATGCACGATCAGTAACCCAGGCTGGAGGAACTTAGAGGTGATTAAAAAAGAAACCAATTTGTCGAGTGGCGGAATAATCGAGAGTAGCACTAAAGCATTACATTAACATATATTTTTTGTATGTACATAAAGAACATATATAACTTCATAATAAATATTTCATTAATTCAATAATAACCATAGAAGATTATTACACCACCTCTTTAAAGAACATAATCGCTAAAATTTACTTCGTCGAGTTCCTGCTCCTATATACTTTGTTGATTGAAAATATTGGGCCCATAACGTCATTCTGATTCTCATGGTCGCCCATTAATTATGTTTTGCTAATTCAGTGGGGAAACAAATTCTTGACACAGTGAGATTGATTGCTTCAAATGAATACTTCCATCAAATTAGTTGAATTGTGGTCTGATAGGAATATTTACATGTATCTAGAGGCAAAGAATTTTGAATAAGCGAGCTTGATTACTTTGAATAAACAATTTCGTCAAAAAATAATGTCAATAATTTTATTTATAATAGAGATTTTAAACAAAGATGTGGAAATTTCCCAAATTTTGTGCATATACTGATTTCTAAGCAATTATGGCTAACTATGAGAACATAGATACTTAGTTATTATTATTATAATTATTATAATAATTATTATTTGTTTTTCAGGGGGCGGGGCCTTGCTGAAGAAGCTATATATATTGTCATAATACAATCTATACATAGTACATACACTGGCCATAGCCCAAATATGCTAAGCGCAGCTCTCCAGGACTCGATATCAGCCGGGGGGCGTGAAAACCGACTGCCCCGACCATTACAACATACACTCGCGTAGTAGTTTGTTGCCATTGTTTTTAATGAGGGTAGTAGTTAACATCTATAGTAAGATCAAATTGTTCATTGAACATTAAGAAAGGTAAGAGATTACTTGGTTTGCTTTAAAATTTTATTTATGTACTTGAAAAGATTTAATAGAAACATTATTAAATCCCTATAATTTTGTTCAATTATAAATTTAGGACGGAAAGTATTGAAGCAAATATTTTGAAGTTGTGATGTAATGTGGGTGTACCTAATACATTTTAAGAGAAAACACATTTCATCTTCAACCTCTTAGTATTACGAAGATGACAAATTCTTTTGAGGAATTATCCAATGCCTTCTTTCACTATGGAGCTTGTGAGAGTTTGCATTTATCTTAACAATGTTGGTTTTCAAAATAAAGAATAATTTTGATATTCTAAATTAGGATTAATCACTTCCTTATAGTATCTTATTTATTTTTATCTTCTAATTCTTTAATTGCATCAAACTTTATGCTTAAATATAGATGTAATAATATTTTAGTGTTATTGTTATTAGTTAGAGTAGTCTTTTCCTTTATTCCAAGTGATTTAGTGAGGACTTGACATTTTTATGCTACCCCTAATTGAGTTACAAGTGGTTTTGGTTGAGTTTGAAACAATCTTAGGAAACTTCTTGTCTTCCATGTTGTTAATCTTATACTTGTACATTAGGTTCCTGGTCATAACTGTGTTCTCAATGAAGGAATGACTAAATTTTATGAGAGTATGTGATATGGTGTATTTCATTTGATTTTGAGATTATAGTGTTATAAAACACTCTTGAATTTGATTTATCTTTCTCCACAATTCTCCTAAGACGAAGTTTGAAACTTCTCAACTATAGAAGATAATAAGAGAAACAAGAGCCTCAAAAAAGAGTTTCTTCTTCTCCCATAGCGAAAGGTCCATTGATTTATAACTACCGTCTAATCCATAATAAGTTTTGCATCCTAATTTTGAGATTATCATGTTATAAAACATTGTTGGATTTTCTTTATCTTTCTCCATGATTATATTGAGATGCAATCTCAATCTTCACAACTATGTAAGATAACAGGAGCGACGAGAGTCTCAAAAAAGAGTTTCTTCTTCTCCCATAACGATATATCCATTGATTTTTCACCATTGTCTAATCCATAATAAATTTTTCACTCTATATTAACAAAAATAAGACTTATACAACTTACTTCTTACTGGAAACTCGCACACTTTTTAATATATATGTAAAAAAAAATAAAAAATTAGAAAACAATATCTTTATTAGATATATCTCACTATTTTCAATGTTATATATATCTATATGTGTGTGTATGTGTGTGTGCCTGGGCTAGCTCAAGTGGAAGTGGCCATGGAAATGAAGTCTCACCAGACCGAAAGTCTTAGGTTCAAATCTTGTGCTACCTTGCCCCGTAGTGGGGTGAATAATGGACATGTAAACACGAAAATTGGAGAGCCCTATCAAGCTTACAAAAAAAATGTTATATATATATATATATATATATACCATAGGAACAAGCTAAGCCATTTGAATTTTTCTATTTAAAATTCTCATTATTAGCCATTTCAATGTATATAATTTACAATGCGAAAGTAGTAATATGTGTCATTTGGCCTGGAGTATGCCCGAAAACTACTTCGGCTTGGCTAAGATATCGCCTTCCTCGGACATAAGGAAACAGGCTAACGGCCAAAGACCCAGAAGCATCTGGCAGGAGTGAAAGCCTTTCCCCTTATGGACCACCAATGGGATATTCCAGGTGGCGTGGTTTTCTTGATTAACAGTGATGAGTCAGCCCGCATTCGCGGTTAACAGCCAGAGATGATTGTCCTCACTACTGATTTGACAACTGAATTATGATAGGTTTTCCCATCTATGTTGTATAGGTAATGTGTCATTTTATAATATATAAAAAATAAAAATAAAAATGACAAATTTTCTCAAAAAAACTCATTTATGACTATGTTATATCATCCTACCACAACATTAGTATATATTTGATTACTTTTTGCCTTTTTTCCAAGGGCTTATAAGACTTGATTTTCATTTTTTAAAAATAAAGCCAAATACAATAGACATATTCCAATGTTTTATGGGAAGTGTGTCTTTCATTAAAATTGTTAGTGTAACCCCTTTTATTTTTAAACGTACATGACATTTGCTGTTATGAAACCAGCTCACAAAAAGATAGAAAAGGTTGATCAACGCCTTAGAAATAAGCCTCTTCGAGGGGGAAACCTCCTTTACATTACACAAATGAAAAATTCTTAGATGATACAAATGCCAAGACCTCCTTTTTATATATAGGAGTCTAAGGGGTCATAATATAATCAGAGCCGTCATAACAATAATAATGTAAGGGCACAATAATAATAATAGTGGGCTTCTATGGGGCACAATAATAACAATATGGGGATTACATAGGCACAACAATATAATAAGGGTGTTGTACTAATAACAATAAGGGGTTACACTAGTAGTATAGGGGCCTAGCATGCCCCTCTCTTTCAAAAAGTGTTGTCCTCAATGCTTGAGTAGTTCTTGATGCTTCTGTATTAAAATTCTTCCCATGTGGAATCTTGAGCGAGTAAGTTCTTCCACTTGATGAGATACTTTGAAATTGACTGAATTTCATAGCTTTCGGGTTCTTTTTCCTATGACTGCTCTAGGTTCCAATATGATTTTTCCTTCCTCGTCAATTTTTGGCAATATTGTTTGAATTGGGGTATTCTGCAACTTTTGAATGAGTGGCCACACTTCTTCATCCTTCTTCCATTCATCCCTTGCTTCATTTATCCAATCTGGTTGGATAATAGAAATAGCACAAAACAATGCTTCCACATCCTCATCCTTTCTTGAGAGTGCATCTGCAACAAAATTTTGCTCCCCTTTTTTGCAGATGATTTCAAAGTCATAACCCAACATATTTGTGACCCATTTTTTCTGTTCTTCTAAAGATAATCTTTGTTCTAAAAAGTATTTAAGACTATCATGACCCATTTTTACCTTGAAGTGCCTTCCCATTAGGTAAGGTTTCCATTTCTTAAGTGCATGTAGTATTGCCAACATTCCCTTCTCATAAATAACTTGCTTGAGATTTAACCGTAAAAATACCCAATCGCCTACATCAAAACTTCTTTCACTACGATGTTGATCTACCTGTTGTTTCATTCGAGTCTGCACCAAAGTGGCATTATCCTTTAAAAGTTGGCGAACTTGTCGTTGATGCCCGATGTGATATTTCACTACTTGAACCTTTTTCTTCTTGATATGTCCTTCTATATTGAGAGTTTGAGGAGTGGTAATTTCTTCCAATGCATTACAAGATAGGTTCAGATTCCTTTTCTTGATGCTCGATGTGATCTTTCACTTCTTGAACATTTTTCTTCTTGATATGTCCTTCTACCTTGATAGTTTGAGGAGTGATAATTCTGGCCAATGCATTACAAGATATGGTTGGATTCATTTCTTCTTTTTCGATGTGATATTTCACTTCTTGA
This sequence comes from Pinus taeda, assembly GCA_000404065.3. Taxonomy (NCBI): domain Eukaryota; kingdom Viridiplantae; phylum Streptophyta; class Pinopsida; order Pinales; family Pinaceae; genus Pinus; species Pinus taeda. Next base: position 25,569 of record APFE030011073.1, read on the forward strand.
ACCTTTTTCTTCTTGACATGTCCTTCTATCTTGAGAGTTTGAGGAGTGGGAATTCCTACCAATGCTTTACAAGATATGGTCAGATTTATTTCTTCTTTCTCTGGGGTTGGTTCCTGGTGTATATCCTCTTCTTTTTATGTTTATTGATCCTTTTCTTCCTCCTCGTCATAATCTATGTAAAATAATTTCTTCTCGGCACACTTATGACCTTTAGTGCATTTGCTATCACAATTGTAACAAAGCCCTTTTTCTGTTTTTTCTTCCAATTGTTGTGGTGTAAACCTTGTAGGTTGTGGAAGGCTAGGAAAAACAACACTTCCATAATTATAGTTGTGAGTGGTGGGATTCCTTGTTTCCATAATTTCACTTCAATTTTTCTTGCCCACCTGAATTCCTTCTCCAATGAATCGATTTCCTAAAGACGAACCTCATGTTGAATGTTATCCTTTAAAGTACCTATGAAGACATCAAACCTTTGCCTCTCTGGAATATCATTTACCCTTATATTCAATTTTTGAAAGTCCTCAATGTGTTTTTCCATTGAACCCTTTTGTTTGAGATTTATCAGTTGACTAAAGAATGTGTTTCTCTTTGTATCCTCATAATGTGCTATCATTTCCTCCGTGAAAATTGATCACGTAACCAGTGGTTTACAAGAACAAAACCCTTTATACCTTAAAAATTGATCAAAATATTTCTCCATCTATAGTATCCAATTTACTGGACCCTTGCCATCAAACTTCCTCATCTCCCTTTTTCTTGAGTTTAGGAGCTCGATCATGAAATGATTGTAACTCTGTACTTTCATATCGTTAAGTTATGAAATCGCGACCTGCTGTAGCCCTCTGTGTCCTCTTTCCAATGCCACTAGTTTGATCAAAATTGGATTATCCAAGAAAGAGTAATGCACAATCTCCTAAGATGACCTGATTATATACCTTTTCAGAAGAGGGAACTTGTATGAAGTGCCATGTGTTAATGTTTTGACCTTTGAATCTGAAAACTATAAAAAGGAAACTACAGTCTATCCTCTTTCTGTAACTTCTTACGAAATTTCAATCTGATGCTCAGAGAGAAAGTTATGACTATTTTCCCAAGGTCACTTGTTTAAGATGTAATTTGGGTGTCTGAAAAAACCCTAAATTCCTCAAAACATATATCTGAAAATATAGCGAGACAAGATCTAAAATTCGGACCCGAGTTTCAGACCGATTTCTTCTCAAATGGGTTTTTGTTTTAGCTTATGAAACTTCGTAGACAAAACAGTATAGTGAAAATTCCATGATGACCTATTTTAGATGAAATTCTGGAGCTTGCAAAAACCCTAACTTCCTTAGATCATATCACCAAAATATAGCGATACAATATCTAAACTTTCAACCCGAGGTTTAATGTGATTTCATCTCAAATGGGTTTTTTTTTTTTTTAACTTCTGAAACGTCACAAAAAAAGAGTTATAGTGAAAATTCCATGATAACCTATTTGGAGCAACAAAACCGTATAATCCAAAGCTCTGATACCAAATGTTATGAAATCAGTTCACAAAAATATAGAAAAGGTAAATCAACGCCTTAGAAATAAGCCTCTTCGAGGGGGCAACCTCCTTTACATTGCACAAATAAACAATTCTTAGATGATACAAATGATAAGACCTCATTTCTATATATAGGAGTATCAGAGGTCATAATATAATTAGAGGCGATATAACAATAATAATTTAAGGGCACAATAATAACAATAGTGGGCTTCTATGGGACACAATAATAACAATATGGGGACTACATGGGCACAAAAATATAATAAGGGGGTTGTACTAATAACAATAAAGGGTTACACTAGTAGTATAAGGGCTAGTATTTTCTCTCTATTAACCTTTCCCTTTTAAAAGAGTCATTACCCATTTAAAAGAGTCATTCAAGCATCTACATAATTTTATTAATAAAATGTTGGAAAGCTAAGGACCTTGTCCATTCAAGGTCCTTATTTACTCTTTGTTAGTCTCCTTATAATCTTGAATTCTTATACACAATTCTATTAGTATAAAGTTCAAAGACTAAAGGCCTTGTCCATTCAACTTTTATTTGAGTTAGTTTTTTTAGTCAATCCCCTTTCATTAAAATTACATATACACAATTTTATTAATAGATATTTTGAAGGTTAAAGACTTGATTCATTTAAACCACTTTACACAATTTATAAATATCTTCATTTATTTGCACTTGATCTTAAAATATTTTGAGCTCTTATTTTCTAAATAATAATTGATAATTTTGTATTAAGCAAAATTCTACGAAAGTAGCTGTTTTTTCTTGATAAAAATAATAAATGGTTTGTAAATTATCTCAAATACTTTATTAGATAGTTTGTTATTACATTTATGATAAAAATAGAATAAAATATATACTATGAGGGTTACTTTTCTTAAATTCCATATTTATTAATTACTATTTTCTGCTTATGCATGTAAAAGATAAAATGCATAAAATAGAAAACAACGAAATACAACTACATACCAAGTTCCAACCACAATGAACACAAGATATTTTCTGGGAAAACCCATACAATAAAAAACATAGTTTGAAGGTGAGGTTGTTCTACTCTCTTTTGTTTGGAATGGAAAGATGCAAGTACAAAGGAGAATACATTTTACGTGGAGTTACTTGAGACCTATGGTCTAATAGGAAACTAGAGGCACTAAACCCCCTCTATTATGCTATCTCACTCCCACTCCTAAGTTGTTTTTCTCTACCATGGAATAGGTTCGGGCACATGAGTGAGAATGGGGATGCATATTCTTCACTCAAGAAATTTGTTTCTAGGTTTGAAGCATGTTGATTTGGATTTCTCTGAAAATTGTGTTTATGGAAAACATATGAGAGTCATATTTATCAAAGTTGGTAAGGAAAAGAAGAGTGAAAAATTAGAGCTTGTTAGGTCCCTATAATAATAGTGTAGTCCCCTTATTGTTATTGTTAATGTATCCCCCATATTGTTATTGTTGTGCCCCATAAAAACCCACTATTGTTATTTTGGTGCCCTTACATTACTATTGTTGTGTAGGCTCTTATTATATTGTGACCCTTTTGACTCCTATATATAGAAAGTAGGCCTTGTCATTTATATCATCCAAGAATTGTTCATTTATGTAATGTAAATGAGGTTTCCCCCTCAAAGAGGATAATTTTTAAATCGTTTATCTATCTATTTGTGAGTTGGTTGCATAACATTTAATATCAGAGCTTTGGATTCCAGGGTTTCACTTCTTCAAATAGGTCAACTTGGAATTTTCTCTATAAATTTGTTTATACAAATACTCTAAAGTTGAAATTGCAACCACAATGAGCTGAAATATTGGTGAACCTCGTGTATGAATTTCAGATATTGGTTCACTATATTTTTGAAGATATGATATGAGGAAGTTATGGTTTTTGTAGGCTCCAGAATTCCATCTCAAATAGGTGACCTAGGGAAAATCATCATAACCTTCCCTCTGAACATCGGATTTAAATTTCGAAAAATCACAGACTGTATTTTATTAGGTATCATTTCTAAGGCCGAAGGTCAAAACAATGGCATGTGGCACACCATACACACTCAATCTATGGAATAAGTCTATAATCAGGTCATCGTGGGAGATTGGGCATGAATATTTCTTGAAGAATCAAATCTCTATCTGACTTGTGAGGTTGGAAAGAACACTCAGAGGGCTACCACAGGATGGAATTTCAACTCTTTGAGATCCAAAATTACATATATACAATAGCTTCAATATCCAACTCCTAAAAAGAAAAAAAAAAAGTGTGTATTCTTTAAAATTTTATGTAAGTTTTGTTTGAAAAATTAGTTTGAAGTGATTCAAAGGGCATAGTGGACCATAGATATCATTGTTTCATTTTGAAATTCCTCGAAACAAAAAAAAATAGACACACCTAGTAAGCAACTAGAAAGCTCTTCTATGACGCATGAAGAAGAGGAAGAACTGTAACATGATTTATCAAAATTACGAGACCAAGTGCAACAAATTTCGCTCTCGCAAAGAGTAACCAAAAAGGAATTGGAAGCGATGATGAATGTTAATATGGATGGCTTAGAAGTAAAAATAAAAGGGGACATGGAAGGTTTGAAGGTAGATATGGCAGTTTTTAAAGTAGACATGGACACCATGAATGTCAAATTGGAAGGGTTGACAAAGTTGTTGTGTAATAGCCTTGGTCAAAATTCCATGTAATAAAAGTTAATAAAGGAAAAATAATAACCATGGTTTATGAGACACTTATTCCAATCTGAATGTTGGGCAAGGCATCCTAGTGTGGGTGTTCATTTAGTTACTAATGGCTAAGAAAATGGGCAAAGGTTTTAGAAAGGAAATATGGCATTTTTAGCACATTTATTTATGAAAGTAATGTAAATTAGGAGAAAATGGAGATGAAAGGTCACAGGTTGGATGCGAGGAGGAAATTGAAGGAAAATAATGGAAAATGAAGAAAATAGAGGCCTCGTTCATAAAAAGGTGTCTGAGGATCAGTTGGTAATCTTTTGTTAGTTCAATTTTGGAGCTCTCTCATTATTCTCTCTCTCTCTCTCATACTCTTGGATACCTAGAGTTTGCTTGGAGCACTCTTGGAGGGTGTGGCATACTTGGATTTTTGGAGCAAGAAGGAAAAGGAAGAGCAGGAAAGTGTAAGAGGAAATTGGGATCAACAGCTCCAGCGGGATTTGCTTGCAAGAACTCGGTTGCATGTATGTTTTTTTCACTAGTCCCTCAATACATGTGGTTTGTTGGTTTTGATCTGTCATTGGCATGGAGGATGGTTGAGATTGACAGTGGATTACCTAGCCTTGTCATTTATTGGATAGCCATGGTGATTGTGGATTTGTTTTCCTTGTTTTTTTTTTTGTTTCTCATGTTTCCTTAGCTTGGGTTGAGTTGATATTCTTGGAAGCCTTAGTTGGGCAAACGATCTAGAAGCCCTGTAACAAATTGGGTTGAGTTACTAGTCCTAGAAGCCTTGGTTGGACAAATGTTCTAGAAGCCCTTGGTTGGCTAAGTTATTACTCTTGGAATCCCTGGTTGGACAAATGCTCTGGAAGCCTGGTAAAAGCTGTGGGTTGAGTTACTAGTCCTGGAAGCCTTGGTTGGACAATCGCTCTAGAAGCCTTGAAAGACTTGGATAGAGACCAATCTGATGATGGTTTTGTGATGTCTGACTGTGAGGTAGAATCACTATTTAATGGGTTGAGGTGGATGGTCTTTGGAAGCCTTGTATGGTTTTGGATTGATGTGTTGTATGAGATCCCACATTCATGCTTCGAATATGGCATGAGGGTGAATGGCTGAAGAGATTTGGATTAGCCATTCTATGGTCGGGTGGAATGTGGAAATCCCATCTTAGGTTTGGATTTTGTATCATCACTATGAGGTTAATTTTCCTTATATTTCTATGATTATTATATTGGATTATATGTGGTATATATGGTTGTGATTTCATTGGTATTTTTGTTTCTATTATGCTGGTTATATATGTGTTTTATGATAGTAGTTGTGTATGTCTCTCATCATGTTTTTACTTGTAAATGAATGATCAATGTATCTATGATCTAATGGATGAAATGGAAGTTGATATGTTAAGGCATCAATGTCTCTTTGATATTCTCAACTAAGTATGAGACCCCTATGCTCATATATGTTTTTTACACCTATATATTACATATTCATGATATGTTTGACGAAATGCATGTCATGGCTAGTAGGGGTCCAATCAAGGTCTCATTCAAATGATTGCATTTATACTGTCATTTCCTTGTTATTTTACTATTCTGAAAATGTGATTCAATTATGGGCAGTGACCTAGGCTCTGGACCTTAAAGAGTGGCTCAAATCCTGGGGACATTGGCACAACACAATGTAAAAGAGTCCCTGGACGATGGCTTGTAGGCCTGTGAGAGCGTCTAGAGGTCCTTGGATGATGGCATGCCCATAGTACAAGAGTGTCTAGAGGTCAAGTGGTGCAAAATCTCAGTGGGACCTAAGGGTTGGTTGGCAGAAAGGTTGGGATGGTTCTTGGGGGTCCTAATCTTGATCACTAGTACAAATGGCTAACTAAAAAAACAACTAAAATTTTCATATAAACAACCATTTTTCAGTCGGTGACCAGTAGTAGCTAATTTACAGTATCTTATAGCGTGACCAACTTTTAGTCATTTTTATCTTAGTCATTAATTGTGTAGGTTTTAGCCCCGTACAGAAATTACCTGCATATGAATTCTAAAACACATAAAATAAACAATGCGAGATCATAACACATAAAACACATATACACAGAGATTTTC
>APFE030011074.1:0-12900 GCA_000404065.3 Pinus taeda
TTCACTTTCACAGATAAAAACTCTCCCCCTTTTAAGGGAAAACGCTGAGCCACGAGAAGAAGTTTCGTGTATTTGAATCCTACCTCTCTTCTTGATTGACCCCTTTTATATGACATGCGTTAGGGCTTATTAAAGCCGACAACTTGTTCAACCGGCACCCTCGCCTTAAGACTCACGTGTGTGGGTTAGGTTTCCACTTCAATAATAGTTATGGTTGTTTGGACAATTGGTATTAGCAAGTTATAATAATAATATTTATGGTTGTTTGGACAATTCTTATTAGTAAGTTATAATATTGCAACAAAATTTACATATAGTTTAAGAATCTTCATAGTTAAGAATCTTGTTATATGCATTTTTAAATTTATACATGTTTAACTTATATGTTAATTTTTTAATAATAATTGTAATGATGATGTTAAAAGTTACTTTGCTTTAACTTATATATTAATTCTTTTAATAATAATTATAATGATGACGATGATGATGTTAAAAGTTATTTAATATATATATTACTAGAGAGAGGAAGAGGGGATGTATATAAGCATCTACCAACCATTTAATTTATATGGTTGCATTAGTTAATTAGTTTAAACAACTTTAATGAATTTGTAAATGATAATGTCATTAGGCTAAACCTTATAATTACCCATGAGGTTTAAACCAATCGGTTTGTGTGGCGTTTAGTCTGCACAAGGTGACAAGGGTCAAATTTCGCGGGGAAGGGTAGAAATTGAATATTCCTAAACTTGTTACTTAATTTTCTTTTTATTGTTGATTTTGTATTACTTTTGCTTTGATTATATATATTTATCTAAAATATTAATTATTTAGTTAGTTAAAAAAATGAAATTAAAAAAATAATAATAATGATAATTATTATTAATCATTAAACCATTTAGGGTTGGTAGGAGCCACAGGGGTTATTTTTTGACTCGACGATAAAATAGAGTATCAATATACATGGGTTCTCAGAGTAGCAACCAATAATCATGTAGAATATATGGCTCAATGGAAGGGTTTGGAAATAGTAGTTGAAAAGAAGATTACCAAAACCCTTTTTCATCCATCTTGACTAATTATGATTACAACCACTTGTTGGCATGTTTCATTAGCACGTTTTTCCTTGGCAAAATTGAGTTATTCTACTTTATTATTTGTGGATGGATAATACCTGGATAGATAGTTAGCCTCATCTAGATCAAGGCCTCGTCTAATGATCTATATAGATTTATGAACAATTTGAACCAGTTCATCAATCATATCTCCATGAATCTGGAAATTGTGCTCTCTTAATAAATCCCACAACCATGTCTCACATGTTCCACTCATCTGTAAATTGTAATTACAAACAAGAAACATTTTTTTATTGCATTGGTTGGCTAGGATCTATAGGGGCGAAAAAGAAGGAATCGTTCGGTTCCAGGTGACTTGAATGGTCACTTCCTTCTTATCACAGTGACTCAATTTCGAAGATTTTTTTTTTGAATTTCAGGGAACAACTCATCACGATATGTTCTACTCAATCAATGTATTATGTTATAGTATTTTAAAGCTCTAGAGTTAGAATTTTGAGTGACTGAACACTTACTTTTGAGTCTATGAATATGCCAGTTATTATTCTCTTCTATAGAATGATGGGGTAGGGAAGGTTAGGTGTTTCTCTTGTTTTGAGATGTGGAAGGCACGTTTCAAGCATTGAGATGATAATTATCATGATCACTAGAGTTATATGATTCTACAGATAACACCGTTTTTTTTAAGGTTGACGACATCATGAATGAACATTGAACAAGAAATGAGAGGAGGGCCAATTATGTCCAAATCTTAGTAGCCTGTGCACCTCTCTTCCTAAAAATGGACCTAGGCTAGAAGAGAAAAAAAACTACTATGCTAGAACCCCTAATGTGAATGCTCAAGAAAAGTTCGCAACTCACTGATGGGCTAATATTTTTAGTTAAATAGGGAAGGATTAACAAAAACCCAGTTGTAATAGGGCAAGTGATTTTATGTATGGTTAAGACTCGATGGTATAATCCCTCATCCAAAACTAAACAAACCAATTGGTGGAGAAGAAACAAAGTCCTTGAGACCAATTCCCAATGTGAAGACACTTCATGTGCTTTAAATCAATAGTTGAAGTAAAATTTTGAAAGAAGCAAAGGGAACTCACCAAAAACCTAATTTTTGCAGAGTATAAGTACTTGGAGACTGAGTGGGAAGTAAATTCTAATGAAGATAGTTTTGATGACATATAATTTCTTATTTGTATTAAATGCAATGTATATAATCTAGAGCGTTATAAGTATAGGGGAAAAAAACTCATTTTGTATGTAATGCTTGCGAATCAAGTTTGCTAATATTAATGAGGACTATATTTTTGGTTCTATTTCCAAATCCATGAATGACATTTTGAAAATTGTCTCTTTTGTTTGGATGTTCACATACATTTGTTTATATAAAAAAATTGTTTCCTAGCCATAAAATATATAGGTTGTTCTAAAAAATTTCCATATCTTTACTAGATTTCATACTTGTATGCATACATGTATCTGTATACTTGAAACTTAGCAGTTTACTTATGGTTTCCTACCACTTATGAATTTGTACGTGAGATGTTTCTCACAGCCTTTGTGGGGCTTCTTTTGAATCATTACATTGTTGTATGTAGTATAGATTTCTTTAACCCAAAAGTTGTTTGAGAGTTGTCTGGGATAACAATGCTATTGGCCATCTCCATGATGGTCCTCGTTTCCTCTCTACACTATAGTTCCATTGTGAAAATACCTTGAGTATTGTAATAACAGTAGAAGTAACTAGAATTTATTTTCTCAAACTCTATTTTCTGAGAAACTTAATCTCCTTTTCAATTTCTGTTTCAAGTTTCATCAATTGCTCTAAGTTTCTTCAGGGTTATGAAAGCTAATAACTTGTACTTGAGAAAGCACAACCAAATTTTTCTTGGAAGGGAATTCATGGATGGCATAGAATATTTTGCACTTACCAATGACTAATATCTCATGGGATCATGAAGGTCACTATCCACAATTTCCAAGTGCAAGATTTTTTGTCAATTTTTCGCTATGTTGCTTGTCTAAAATGTAAGATTCACAATAACTCATGTTGAATTGGAGGAAAACCGTGAACCCTATTAAATTTCATTAAAAGGTTCAAATTTGGGACTTAAGATATCCATACCTTTTATGCCATAGGTGATTTTCAAAAATGTTTTTTGCCACCAATGCTTTTTTCCCTATTGTTGTATATGTATACCCGTGAAGATCAATTTCAACAAACTTTTCAACCACTTTCTATTTGTCCCTCTTGTCATTTATGGAATCATTTCGACTTTAGATTCAATCTTGGAGCGATGCTTTAGTATTTGATTTATTGTCTACAGTTTCTTCTTTAGGCCCATTACATATAATATATCTTGCACATCTTTAGTTTCTATTAGGCATGTTCATTGGGTTTGTTCCATGGGATTTCAATATGTATACCTTCTCATCTCTTAAAGAATTTGTCTCTTGGTGACATTCATTACCATTCAATTAAGAAAACCACTCATTTTTGTGTGTCATGTAGTCTATATAATATCTCCTTAAGCTAACATGGCAACTTGTATGAAAAATGGCCATTAAGGAGAGGGGTTAGAAATTAACTCACATTTAATATTATAGTTTCCATGAAAGTAGTGCCTTAGCAACATCATCTCAAACATTATTTATGCTGAGGATAAAATTGAGGAAACTAGTTGGAGTATATATAGTGCATGCAACCTTGATAACATAAGTATGCATAGAGTTAATGAAAATCAAGTAGAAGCATTGGTTGGGTGGATTATAATAGACTTTTAATTCCAAATATCCCCTTTTGACGATGGTTTCTTTAGGTGAATTTGGTTTTTGCTAGTGCTTTTATTTCAATATTATTTTCCAAGTTCCTTGTATCATCCTGCTTTTCATAAGATGGTTATTCAAAATTATTCGTTCAATCTATTATATATATCTAGTGTGATTTCTCTTAAAAATGTTTAATGTGTCCTCTAAGTTGTACGTGCATTACATATTACAGATTCTATTATTGGTCCCAACAACGAATGTGCATGTTGGAGTTATGACATAAAAAAATGCTAAAAAAGCTCTTGAGGTAAGCCTTAAATGCCAAGAATGAGTTTGAAACATTAGCTATGTGTATTTTTTATTTTATGGATTTAGGGACTTTTCTATCTCCCGATAATTGTTCTATTTTAATCCTAAATGGGAAAAAAACATGAGGTATGAAGAAAATCAATCAAGAATGTTTACAAAGAATGCAAGCCAAAAAATATTGAAAGAGAGAGTTATATGTTTCATTCATATCCAATTCATGTTGATGTCAATGCATATATAAGAAGACAATGTCCTATATCAAAATCATGTACAATTACTTTATTAGCTAAGCACTAATATAATCGAAAAAAACTCTATTTATGACATGCAAATTAAGTCACTTAATTACCAACTTAGAATATATTATAACTTTCATATATGACATAATCAAAATATAACTATAACATCCTCCCTTAATGGTGATCTGGAGAATGTCATTTGTCGTAGAATAAAGACTCGTCTTGACCAAACATGTCAAAGATGTTTGTAGCATGACTATGAAATTCACTCTAAAACATAGCTTCTAAGGGTTTTACCAAATCAACAAAAATGTCAACTGAATATAACCGACATGGTCAGTGCAACACAATATACCTCAACAACCATTTGAATAATCACAAACTATTGAGACGTATGAGAATCAATGATGGCTAAAGATTAAGCCCATTTACCACTAATGTAAAATTTGATTTCAATATATGTATACTAAGAGGAAGGAAAACATCAACTCCATACCAGCTTCTAGATTTGTGAAATGGTGGAGAAATTCATCATTTCTACATTTTTGAGGTTTTTTTTAGTTAGCAACTTTCAGATTTGGGTGAAATTTGAGGAAGCATGAAAAATTTGAGGAATTACAATTCTGAAAAAGCAAGGATACGATTTTTTAGGGAAGTTTGGGTAGGGATCCCATAGTGCATGGTTTAAGATTTTGAACCTGGGGGGATCAGTTCCTGCAACACTGATTGAGATACCATGTGAAGATTTTATTGATTGTAAACAATATCCATTGAATTTGTTGATGAAAGTTTGTTTCTCTTCATTGAATGGATGAACCCACAAGTTCTCCAAGGTATTTTTGCTACCAAGAAGATGGTAACTTGCGAAAAGGCATCATATGAAAGTGTCTGCAATTCATAGTTTCAAAACTAGAATATGATAAGTTTGTAATAAGTTTCATAGTACTCATATCGATGAGTAAATTTTCAGGAATCACATCCCACAACTTCGAAGCCCTACCACTATATTGAGATATCAAGTGAAGATTTGATTGATTGTAAAAAATATCCACTGCCTTAGTTGATGTAATTTTGTTTCTCTTCACTAAATGGATGAACCCATAAGTGCTCCATAGTCATTTTTCTAATAGGAAGTTGGGAACTTGTGAAAAATCTTGAGGTGCAAGCATCTACAATTTCAAAGTTTCAGAACCAGAATATGATCAACATGCAATAAGATTCATAGTAATCATATCAATGAGTACATTTGCACTTTCAAATTCATTACTCCTTGTGATAATTGTAGTAAATTAGTTCTTCAGAGATCCCTTGGTTAAAGATAAATGATATAAATTGTTTCTTTGAATCCATTGACAACTTCATTGTTTGGAGCTTTCCTTTCATTCCCAAATTTATCCAATTAAGCCTTGTTGTATACTTTGGATTCAATGAATAGGCTAATTGTGCAAAGGGATATTTTATATGTCATATCTATTGATAATTATCCCCTTAATGGGTGCCATACAAAAAAGGTTCCCACTATTAAAGAATCTGGTGAATTATTTCCAATATGCTCATAAATGTCTCCCAACATAGAAATATCCATATCACAAAGTTTGTAATAGATCAACTATGGATTCAATATGGAAATAAACAACTCAATTTAACCCCAACAAACCTTATCAAGAATGATAGTTCCAATGTGCATTTCTTTCTGAGTGTTGGGTGATCTCCATGTTTGCCACTTGGGACGAATTGCCATAAAGGACAAAGCAACCCTACTGCCACATAAGAAAATCAAGACATGGTGTGATGCAAATATATTTTCTCCAATATTACAAAGTTGGAGCTTGGGAAATTGTGTACACAGTGTTTATGCATGTTGGTCCTTAGTAATAAAAAATTATATTTGTTTTGCTTTATCGTAATGTTTTTCATTTCTGCAAATTTAACAATAATAACTTTGAAAGCAAGATTCAAACTATGAGCTACACATGGTGTCCCAAACATATGGTCATAACTACTCAATGATTGTATAAATTTCTTTACATGAACTTGCAGTGTATGTGGTAACTTTCATGACATTTGAAGCAAAGTCACCATACAAACTTGTTGGGCTTGGGGTATATAATTTTTCGCACATCTTTTATATTGTACACGTGAAATATGATTGAAATATGATTGTATTGTATTGTATTTGTATTTGCATTGTAAGGTACAATTAAAAATATGCCCTACATAAATTCAGGGAAAATCTCCCCCAAAGTAATTGTTAATTTTTTTCAAAAGGCCTCAAAAATCTTGATTTAATAGGTCTTTATGGCATAAGATTTTTACAAGTTTATCACACATATTTATCTTTGTCTAGTTACTTTTAAATTATTTATCATTTTGGAAAAATCACATGTTTTTCATTTTGTGAGATGTAGACACTTACATCTGGTTGTATGGGATTTGTTTGGGTACACATTTTTGTTGTATAGCATCAATATCCATATTCAAATATTGTAGCCATGATTTGAAATATCAAATACTTTTTAAAATCTTAGCCATGCATTCAATGCATTTCTCCCCGTTTGAAGCATTTATTTCTCTAAAGAAGTATGGATCTAAAGGAGACATACTATCAAATTTATTGATGGTTGGTTTGTTGTATTAGTCCAGAACAACTTCTCCTTCTACAGAATGGTGTTGCATACTTTTTCAAAAAAAAAAAATTGTAACCGATGGGTGCTTCATTCGCCACTCTAAACACGAATTTCCAATACGGAGACAAAATAATCTATAAATGGAATACCACATGCATGTATGGCAAGGGCAACTCGACTATATGTTTCTTCCATCCTACCACAATCAAACATTATTTCCAAGAGTTTGGTGTCTAATCTCTTCTAGGCTTCCTCAATAGTTGAGGTAATGTGCTTCCCCTTTATTTAACATACAAGAACATGCATGTTTCTCCTCCTTTCTTCCCTAGCTATCTGTGCTTCATCATGCTTCTTTTGAAATTGTGGCTCAATCTTTGGGGTGATAGATTACAAAACCAGATTGTTAGGAATCCAAAGCATAAGGGATATAACCCTTGAATATGAATCCAAACTTTTTCTTGCACTTATGCAATTCCATAAGTAGTTTCCACCTTATTTCTCTTTTTTTCTCTATCTTTTTGTGACACACTTCCACAGAGGGAAATCAATGGGAAATTTTTGTTTCTTTCCTCACCATCTCCTCTCGCTTCACCAATTCTTCCACCATGATTTCTATGATCATAGCCTCCCCAAGATGATGAATGAGATTCCATCGAATGAGTATAGGAGATTAAGAAATAGAAGAACAAATAAGAGTTTTGGGTGTTGTTATTATGGAAAAAACTTTGTTCTGAGTTCATCCCTTGAAATCTACTTGCCAAAGTTGTTTCTCAGTGTTGTTCTACCAAACTTGTCCACCTTGAGTTCTTCTCATTTTTTATGTCCAAATCTACTCTCCAAAATATGAAACTGAAAAATGAGATGAAATGGGGTTTCAAGTACTTTTGTAGAGATATGGGTGGAAAATAATTGATAAATAGGGGCCCCAACCCTCCTCAAATGCCCGTTTGTGTGGGGAGGCCATGTGGACCCTCTCTACCTGTTCAACTAGGTATTTTACAACTTTATTTTTTATTTATGTAGGAAATGTTTCTCATGTTGATTAGTTCTCTATCCTATAGATTGTGATGTGAAACAATAAATCTACATTTCTAATACAAACTGGAAACTTGTTTGCCAGCTTAGGCTGGTGATTCTAAGGGTGGCAAACTATCTAGGATTCATTTTGTATTCTTAATAGATTCATTCTCATTAAAATAAATATTATATTTATGCTTAATATGCCTTGAAATTATTTCTTCTATTATCTATTCTATGATAATATAATTCACAGATGGAGGTTGGAGCCTTGAAATCAATCTAATATTCTCTGTGAAATATTTCCAACAAAGTAATGAGGTTATAAAAATTTCATTTTGAAAGTATCTCAAGTGGTTGACTATCTCCAAACTAGGTGACATATTTATCTTAGGTTATATGCTCTTTTCTTGAAGTCATAATTTATAGGACTTGATTTTCTCTTGTATTTACATGTTCTGCTTATGGGTGCAAGTTGTGATCAGTTGAACAAAGTTAAACATGTTCAATATGCAGTGTTTGTAGCTTACCATTTATCCTTTGAGACCTGTTACCTTGTAGATGAAGGGGCCACCTTGGTTGAATTTCCCTTGAAATCACAAATAATTGTTGCAAGTCCAGACAAACATTTAAGTTTAGATATATATATCTCTATGATATTTAATTTTGTTGTTCCTATTCTGAAACAAAACGAGTCGGAGAAAATGTACAAGGCAATGCCAATTATCTTTACCTTAGAACATGAACCTATGATTGTTAAAAATAAGGGAGAATCCAAACCACCTCTTATTAGTGAAGGGATGGGGCCACCTATATCACATGTTACTAGTAAATATAGTCCTAATGGAACCAGTGTTGTTCAAACATAAATTTTTTTAAGGAAATCCTCCATAGGAGATACATGTGCTCAAGTTATAGGGGTACAGTGGGATACATATCCATCTTGACAAAGAAATTCCCTACCGACTACTCCTTTAGATGATTTATCTGTATTTTCAACTTCAATAAAGGCATATCCAAATGAAATTATATCTCTTGTGAGTCCAGGTTCACATGGGTTAGTCATGTCATATTTGGACCTTCAAGATAAGGAATCAAAAGATTCAGATCTGGAAAATGGTTTCGATGATTTTGTTTCATCCAAGTTTAATCTTAATGATAAAATAACAATAGGGGATCTAGATATTAGAGATTCATCCAATATAACTAATGGTGCCATGTTTCATACCTTTGACATGGAGAATGGTTAATGTGATACCATCATCAATGTTTCTGAGACAATTCCCTTTGAAACAATTGATAGTAAGGAAAATTCAAATGGTTTGGATGAAGATCTGAGAACATGTCAGAAGCTCTTAGAAATTGCCAGAGCAAGATTCTCCTATCCTAATGTTGAAAATGAGACAAACACCCTCCAAAATATTTGCTACACTAATTTTGGAGCCTTAGGCATAGGTGAAACACCATCATTAGCCACCACCTACCACTATTTTGCACCTGAAACACACTACAAAGATAAAATATCCATACATGTTTTTCATTGTCCCAATGTCTATCCTTTAATTAATATAAAATAAAGTTGTAGGAAAACCATCTCTACATTCAATTCATCGACTACACACCTTTTCGTGCATTAAGAAAACCACATAAGCACCAAAACATCAAATATAAAAACATGAATTCCATACACTTTCAACATAACACAAATTCATATGCCGAAACCACAGAGAAAAATCATTTATGTGTAAAAATATCTCACGCACAAAAACCTCCAGAGTCAACAATGTCCTTCCATCAATCATTGACATTTGAAACTGATATTAATAAACGTGGGTCCCAGATATCATGCATAGGAAGCATTTGTTCTCCGTACACACTACCTCCAAACAACATAGTCCATTGTGTGAAATAATATTTCGAGATTTTATTATATGCACTTTTGCATCCGTAGAATCTATTAATAATAAAACTAATTTCAAAACACATTACAATTAAAATACCCCTCTACACTTCCCTCATTCCACACACATTTTGCACATGTGTTTATGCTCCATATAACCTTCGCAAATGCACAACCATATACGAAAAACTTTGTTCGCACAATTACTTTGTAATATGCCCCTAAATAAGAATAAAAGAAAGGATTTTCATACTTATTATCTTAGTAAAATTTGAAAAAAGTTTCAAATAACATCCATACACGCATAACCACTTTAGCATAACCTCGTTCGCACAACTACTTATGGACTCAATAACACCCTTTGACCAATCATTGAAATTCAAAACTCTGCACATGATACCTCTGAACATGTAGCTTTTCACAACTGCTTTCATACAATTGCTTCCATAATTTCCCAAAATTATCCTAAATAATAATAATAAAATACTAAGCCTTCATGAAATTCCTTTTTACCGCACTACACTCTTTTTTTCACATGGATTTAGAACAAAGTTTCTTTAGCACCCCCATCTATGCAAAATACCTCAATTTTCCTGCACATACTTCATCCTCTACACAATAAATGTTTCACACAACAATCCCAACACTCACTATGTAAAGGACCCCAACTTTCCTGCACATACTCTATACTCCACACAATGAAACATGATAATATTAATTTGAAATTGTTCAATCCCCTTTGGGGCCTATGCAAATAATCTACAACTACAAGAATTCTCACATCATTGAAATAAACATTATCATAACAATGTCCTGCAATTGTGTCAATAACTAGCTTTGCACAACCACCTTTGTACAACTACTTTTGAAGTTGCAAAAAATGTTCCTAAATATTAATTAAAAACAAAAATCCTTCCACACATTCATTTTATTTCACAAGAATTATTCTTCACAAGGATTGAAAACATATTTTATTTAGCATCCCCAAGACCCCATTTCTCTTGTACATACTTTATCCTCTAGATAGAACGTTTTGCACAATGAAACCGTACCAATTACCACATCGTTTAGCGGTATCATAATACTTACTATGGAAAGGACCCTAACTCTCCCACGCATACCTTTCGCTCCAGATAAGGAAACATAATAATATTAATTCGACATTTGTTCAAACCCCTTGCTTATGCAAAAAACCTGCAACCACATCATTACTAACATTATTAAATAGACACTAACATAATAATGT
Source organism: Pinus taeda (assembly GCA_000404065.3). Lineage (NCBI taxonomy): Eukaryota > Viridiplantae > Streptophyta > Pinopsida > Pinales > Pinaceae > Pinus > Pinus taeda. Next base: position 11,181 of record APFE030011074.1, read on the forward strand.
CCCAAAAATGGACCAATTTTCACATCATTGAGTAGAGAAATAAGATAAAATTGACAGTGCTAGAGCACTCACCATCATAATGGGCGCTCACAAAATAACTTTTATTTTAATTTTTAAATGAATTGTCAGACATTGGGGAAAAATAAAGATAAAACACCCTCCATCTGGGGAATTATGTCCCATCAGAGCTTCCTCAACTAATTGTAAATTAGAAATAACATTTACTCTAAATTTGAAAATTATTTTTTAATTTATGCAAAAATAGAAATATTGAGCAATTTCCGAAAACTTGATTAAAATTGCGAACACACAACCAAATAATGTACAGTCAATGCAACTTGACTGTGATGTAAATTTTATAGTCCTTGATGAGGTAGGGACTAATAAAACTTAACTATTTATATTTTAATATATTTTACTTACCTTCACTTAAATAACCAACAATCAAATACATAAATTTCACTAACAATAAAAAATATCATCTCTACTTATATTTCAATCTATTTCACTTATCCATTGTATCTCCCACATGGAATTTGTCATGAACACCATTTTAGGAAATATGGACACCAGGTATGTAGATACAGACCTAGCAGAGGTTACCCTCATAACTAACAAATAACTATGAAAGGAATTAATATCACATTTGTGACTACTTTCCTAGGGAAGTATTTAGTAGCACTGGAGTAGCCATTGCTTTTGGCTTTCAATATCGATCTCCAATTAGATCTATATTTGGTAATTTTACAACACTAAATACAACCTTTATCACCTTGCATAAAATGGAAGTGACCATTGTTAAGTAAAGTGGTCATATATATTAAAAGACATGGCCATATTGCCTTCATTCGTTTATCTGTAATAGGGGTGAACCATTCAAATGTCAAATCATAAATCTTTGTAAATTGAATTGGTTGACATCAAAGTCATAATGTACACATCATTAAAACATGGTGAAGTACCTTGTAAAAACATTATCATTTCAAAATAGCAGTTGAACAATTCATATTTAAAATATATAACTAATTAACCACTAAGCTATTCAATAATATTGGTAAAAAGAAGTTTCCTTACCAATAAAGAAACCTACTTTTGTATATATGGATATAAAGAAAGTTAAGAAATTCTTGAGAAACTAATGGCTCATTGAAATATGTTTTAATTGGAAATGGATAATGAGAACAAGAAATATGCCTGAAGAAAACTTTACAATTATACAAAGCACCACCAATAATGTAAAGAGACTACATTACAATCGAATGAAAATTTCTTAAAGCCCATGGAAAGGATCATGGCCCTTTATTAGTATACACTACTTCCATATTTCCTTTCCCCAATAATGCATAGACATGGAGAATATATATCAATGCATGGACGTGGGCCAAAACTTTCCATGAGGACATAGATCATGAGTAGAATTTTCAAGACATGGACCAATACTTGTCATGTCAATCCTTTTAATCTTTTAATCATTTTATTGAATTATTTGATCATCTTTGTTATAATGTATGTTTACAACTTAAATTTTTTCTTCAAATCATTTTTTTGTTAGATGCTAGTTTTAGTCTATATTAGGAAAATCTAATTCAAATGTTTAAAAAAAAATCGTTTTTCATTGAATTATAAATATTTCTATATCAACAATAAAACTAAGATGCACAATAAAAATCTAATAAGTATATACAATAAAAATTATTAAAAGGGAAATTGTTTCTATTCA
>APFE030011075.1:0-84235 GCA_000404065.3 Pinus taeda
AGATTTCAAATTTTTAATGCATTAAAAAATTTGACGGATGAGATTAAGAGATGTCTTGATCCTCATCGACGGTCGAGATTAGTTTGACATGGATCACTCAAACTAGCCGTTGGGAATCTTTTCTTTAAATAGGGTGCTAGGGGTCATTTGAGATCAGATTGGATCTGAGTCTTGTGTTGAAGAAGCTCTCTTGTAAACTTTTTTGGTGCTAATAAAGAAAGACTTTGGGGTTGAAATCTTGCTGGTGTTACTCTCTTGAAGTGCTGTGAGATATTTTGTTTTCTGCATATTTTGATTTTCAGCTATTAATAACAGCTTAATGAAGAGTATTGTTGAGCATAGGTATCTTGTTCACTTGCTAGGGTTTGAACGGTATTAGGGTTTCTGAAGTAATGGCAGGTATCTCTATTGCATTGGATATCTAGTACTATTTTTCCTCTCTTTATTGATGGTTAAAGTGAGCTGTGCAGGAATATCTTGTTGAAGAAGATCAGTGGGTGTTTGGGGAAGTTCTCGGCTGAACCAGCCAACTCCCGCAAGCATTTCTTGCAGAGCGCAGCTAGTTTTGATCTTGGGTTAATCATTTAGTTTGTTTTATTATTTGCATGAGAGATTTCTTAAATATTTTCATAGTAAATCTGAAGTTCTAAAAAACATTTTGATGATAACTGACAAATCTGGCTTTGCAGAGCTATAATTTTGAAATTTTCTTTTAATCGGTTTGCAGGGTTTCATTCTGAATTTTGCATATACTTTCCATAATTTTGTTTCTCATTTGCAGGTCTGAGATAAATTCTTGTGGAAAGTTAGTTCTTGCTGCAGGCTCTCTGTTCTGGTTGTTCAAGGGTTCCAAATACTGTTGCCTTCAGATCTGTAATTCATTGGCGAGGGTTTGATCTGCAATAAATTGAAGATAAAAGCTCAGGTAGTTTCATCAAGGTTCCTGGAAAGTATCTTCTTGAATTGTGAGCTGCCTAGTGGGGTTTGCAAGAGAATACCCGCAGTCCTTTATCAGTCTTCACGCATTTGCATTTTACCATCTCTCCCACGTCCATCCTCACCACAGCAAATCAATTTCCCATCGATTTCTCACACACTGCCCATGCAAAATTGCTTAGTTATCACCATTACTTGCTGTACGCAGGCTTCCCCATCTGCTCTTCAGCTGCTTCATGCGTTTCTCATTTGCTGTTTTCGACGACCCTTCTCCACACTAAACCCGGAGACCCCTGCATCCTACATTTCCAAAAACTTAGCAACCATCCATTCGATTTTCTTTTCTGCCCACGTTTTCTCCCCAACCTGCATCCTCACGCGTCCTTTTCTCTTGAACCCGCATGCTAACCTGCAAAACGTTAAACCAAAATCGATTTATATATATCGTGGGTATATCTCCTCCGTGCTGCGTCCTCTCACCTGCAAACGCACAGCTCCAACGTGAATCTGATTCAGGGTTAACACGACTTTGGATTGACGGGCCAGGTATGTGGAAGTCATTTTGTTTGCGTGCGTAGAAGAAAGTCGTTTTTTCTGAGAGCATATGGTAAATTTCCTTTGGTTCTACGGCTTTGTCTGAAAATTTCGGATTTTAAAATCACGCAAACAATAGCCCACGTGATTCGTTTCATGCTCACGTTTTGTTTATTTTTCATTAGCGTAAATTTTTTTTGCCTATAGATCAAAGCTTTAACATATAGTTTTAGACACGTTGTTTTCATAGTAAGCGTAGGTTAATTTTTAGATTTATGTTTTTTGATAATTAGATTTTAATGTGAAGTTTTGAAAATATAATTTTTTATTTTTTATTTTTATTTTTTTTTTTTTTTTTTTTTAATTAATAAAGCAGCTTTTTAGGGTTTTAGCTTTATATTTTAGAATTTAGATTTTGATTTTTATATTGTTTTAGATTAGATTAGATATTAGCTTTATTTCATTTTAAATTTAAAATCTTAAAAATCATAAAAAAAAATATAAAAAAAAAATAAAAAAAAAATAATATATAAAAAGTTCCTTTTTTCTTTAGATTTAGATTAATTTTCAATTTCAAGTTTTGTTTTAGTCCAGACTTTTAGTTTAAATTTTTATCTGAAAAGCATAAAAATATTGTGGAAATTTTTGCAAGATTCACTGTTTATTTCAAGGATTTATCACATTTTATTTTTCCTGCTGAGGCTAAAATTTTGATGTGGGATTAATGTTTATCATCTTTTTTGTGATTTGGCATGCTTGAAGGATCATAAATGAAATATCTGGTTAATGTTCAAATTTACATGGTTGTATGTCAAGCTTTATCTTTCGAAGTTTCAAAATTGCTAGATCATCGTTGAAGCATTGTGAAACTACTGGATATCTTGCATCGTTTGAGTTATTTGATGTAAATGATTGCTCTACATGGTTTACTCTTCTGCAACATTTAGTAAGTAATCGTTTAAACATCAAACCCATAAGGCACTGGTCTGTTAAATTAATAAAATCAATTTAGTGCTTGTTCCTTCGTGTCTCCCAATCCAACGGGTTCACAGTTGGTCGTCCATTTCGCTACAGGGTGTACCCCCCTTAGCCGCGGGAGACAGGCTTAAACGGAGAGATCGGGGATCAGAGTGACAACCCCTGATCTGAGCGTTGTCGTGACGATCCGTGCGACAACATGGTGAAAACTGGCTTGTAGTCTTCCATCTAAAACCTTTTCAACATTTCCTTGATATATTTGGTTTGACAAATAAATATCCCTTTGTTTTGTTGAGATATCTGAAGTCCCAAAAAGTATGTCAATTCACCAAGTAACGACACGTCGAACTCACTCTGCATATCTGTTGCAAAATTCTTGCTTAACCTGTCATAGTCGCTTCCAAAGATTATATCATCCACATATACTCCAACAATTGTCAGGCTATCATGGTCAACTCTTACATAAAGGTTGCTATCAACACTTCCTCTCTTAAATCCTTGTTGCAAATACTTGTCAAGATGGGCATACCAAGCCCTAGGACCTTGTTTTAGACCATACAAAACCTTATTTAATCTGCAAACATAATCTTTCTTGTCAGTGAGCAAAAATCTTTCAAGTTGTTCTATATATACCTCTTCTTCTAATTTGTCATTTAAAAAGGCTGATTCAGTGTTACTTGGGAGCGGGAGTGGGAGCGAAAACGGGTGTGTGAGTGACATTTTCAGAAGCTCCCGGTTTGGGAGCGAATCCTGGAGCGTTTTATATATATATAATATATATTTTATATTTTTATATTTTGATACATATATGTCAACAAAAACATGTAGAGTGATGAATTAGATATAAAAACATAAAAAAAAAATAGATTGAACCATATAACAACAATCATCTAGAAGTTATCATCTTCATCAACCACGTCCACAAGTTATTAACACAGTAACATACAACATATTGAGTTTCATGATTCATCAATCTTAGAGTTTCAATCAAAATTCAATATATAACATTTATCATCATTGATCACCAACTTGTACTTGTAAGCTAAGTGTAACCATTACAACGAATAATATCTAACATGAAATGAAACAACTTTCAACTTTCATGAAGCATCATATTCATAATTCATTACTAATGAGTTATAATTGCCAACTGCAAACTTAAATTGTCATATATTGTTTAAAAAAATACCATAATAAATATGAAAGAGCGAATGGTTATAAAAACTACTAGAAACTAGAAAAGATAAGTAAATCTATTATCTATTGCTTATGCTTGGGCCTCTTGCCACCACGAGAAATTTCTAATTTTTTAGTGTTGTTGGAAAATCAGGATCTTTGTCATTAATATCACCCTCTATGCATTAATATCTAGTGGTATCTTTGTCATTGCCTCTGTATCTGTATAGGGATCTTTGTCATTAATATCACCCTCTAAGCATTAACATAAGATAGAAAAAGCATACCATGTCAAGTCAAGATTTTGTTTGAGTGATGCATACATTTTGAGGAGGGTCATGATAGAGGAGTTCGACAACCAGTGTCACTAACATCAAGGTACATAGAGGGATTGGTTCTCTTGATTAAATACGAGTTCCATACCCTAATACATGACAAAATTCAATGGAAACATTGCAATCTTGAAATCTTGAAAAACTGATAAGTCTGCTGGATTTTGAATGAAATCTAAAATTCTACTTTCTCCATATGAAATCCAACGAGGTCGGAACCACTCTCAAACATGCTGAGTCATTTCATGGTAATGTTAAAAATTTAAGTAAAAGGATACTTTTACTTTAAGAATTTAACATTACCATGAATCACATATCAATACTAGGGCCATAGGCTTGATCATTAAGCTGCCCCACTCAAAACTTATTTGTTTCTTTGAAAAAAAATTGCATTTGGAACATTACCGCAATTTTTTTTTTTGCAAAAAAGGCTAAACGCTCCCGAAAAGGCAGGGAGCGTTTTTTTTTTTTTTTTTTTTTTTTTTTTTTTTTTTTTTTATTTTATTTTATTTATTTTTTATTTTATTTTTTTATTTATTTTTTAATTCGGGAGCCCTCTTCCCGCCTAGAGCACGGATTGGGAGGGGATCGGGGGGGCCGGGGGGGGCGCTCCCCTGCAACACTGGGCTGATTTCACATCCATTTGATATACTTCAATCTTCCTTGAACATGCATAAGCCAAGAACATCCTGATAGCTTCCATTTTAGCAATGAGAGCAAATGTCTTTTAAAAATCGATTCCTTCAACCTGTGCATATCCTGTGCAAACCAACCTTGCTTTGTTCCTGGTAACCTATCCATCCTGATTCAACTTGTTCCTAAAAACCCATTTTGTGCCAATGACATTTTTATCCTTCGGCCGTGGAACCAATTCCCAAGTATCATTCTTCTCAATTTGATCCAGTTCTTCATTCATAGTAGCTACCCAATGTTCTTCTTAACTGGCTTCTTCAAAGTTGTTCAGCTCAGATGTGGCTAAGTGAGCAAGATGGGCTTGTTGTGATGCATGAAGTTGTCAGTTTCTTTTGGTTCCTATGCCTTCATTGAGATACCTAATGATTTGATTCAGAGGATGATTCTTTTGATACCATTCTTTAGGGGTCTTCGAGGGTGCTTGCTGTTCATCTCGTGTCTCTTCTTGGTTGGTAATTGTTTCCTTATTTGATTGTGCTTGGTTCAGGACTTCCTCTTTGACCGTTTTTAATTTAGTCTCCTGTGTCTCATATGTGCTTGAAGAAGAGTTTTCTTGTTCAATCTTTGGGCCACAATCTTCATTAAATGTTACAGTGATCCTTTGAACTATTTGGTTGAGCCTCTTATTGTAACATCTATAAGATTTCCTTTTGCGTGAATAGCCAACAAAGATGCCCTCATCTACTCGAGAATCAAATTTTCATGTTTTCTGATCTTCCCTTTTGATGTAGCATTTGCTTCCAAATACCCTGGAATGTTTGAAATTTGTTGGTCTTCCTCTCCATAGTTCATATTGAGTCATATCACAACTGCTTCTAAGCAAACCTCCGTTCAAAATATACTCTGCCATATCAATGGCTTGAACCCAATTTGTTATCCAATTTTGAATCATTCAACATTGTTTTGGCCATTTCTTGTACAATTCCATTCTTCGTTTTGACAACTCCATTTTGTTGTGGTGTCTTGGCTGTTGAAAACTGCCTTTTTATTCCATGTTCTTCACATAAATTCTAAAACGCTTTGGATGTGAATTCTCCATTGTTATCTGATCGCAAACATTTGATCTTCAAATCAATTTCATTTTCTACCATTTCCTTGCAGATTTTGAAACATTCAAATGCGTCAGACTTTTTCTTCAAAAAGCTAACTGTTGTCATCCTGGTATAATCACCAATCATTATCATAAAATACAATTCACCATCCAGTCCTTTAGTCTTCATTGGTCCACATAGATCAATATATATCAACTATAATGGTTTTGATGTGGAATGTTCTTTCGTCTTGAATTCAACTCTTGTATGTTTTTCATGCCTGGAATGTTCACATGTAGCACTAGTTGGTTTCAAAATCAACGATATTTCTTTCACAACTTCCTTTTCGCTGATTCTAACATGGTTATCAAAGTTATATGTCCTATCCGTCTATGCCAGAGCCAACTTTCATCTTATTTTCCCAAGAAACAACCTTTAACAACCTCTTGCAATGTGTATATGTCATTTGGACTTCTAGTTGTAGTAGCCACCAGTTGGCTAGATTTTTCTTTTCTTATTTCACATTTCTTTGAGTCAAACAACATCGTATGTCCTTGATCACACATTTGACTTACGCTCAGGTTTCAACAGACCGTGATTCATATTTTCAATAAGAAGCACATCCTTTGTTATAACATCTTTGCTCTCGAGCTTGACAATGCCTGTTCCTATATTATTTGCAGATCCGTCATTTCCAAAAGATATTGTTCCATCTTTTCCTTCTTTCAAAGATATAAATTTATCCCTGTCTCCTGTCATATGTGTTGAGAAACCACCATTGACGTAACAAACATTCTTCTTGCTTTGAGCTTTTAGGGCAAGAGCACATCTTTCAGTTTTCTTCTTCCAGACTTGATCATTTTGATTCTGTTGTGATTCTCTTGGAGGAACGGTTAACCTGTAATCTTTAGCCAAATTTCCAAAGTTGTTGCATCTATGGCATTCTACTTCATTGCTTAAATAACCAAACGTATTGTAGTTTTGCCTGTAATCATTCTGCAAGTTTATGGGATAATCATTCCTGAAAGACGTTCCGAAGTTGATTTTATTTCTAGCATAGGTTTGACAATTTACAACTTTATGTCCAAATTTTCCACATGATTAACAAATACCAAGAAATACATTTTGATACCTGAGAGGTGGAGGCCTTTTGTGAAACTATTCTTCATGATTCTTCTTGTTGATCTTGAACCTTTTGTTCGACTGAGAAACCTCTTTCATTCTCAATATATCTTCTAGCCATTGTTGCATAATATTTCTATCCACCTCCTTTTTCTGTTGTGGAAAAGCTTTTTGCAAATGTTTCCTTGTAGCCTAATCCTGTCTTGTCATTGTGTGGCCTTTGGCTGGTGATGAGCTCATCTAATACTCCAGAGCTATTTGCAAAATTTTAGTGAACATTCCTTCCTTTTTCTGCATCTTTTCGTAGATAAACTATCTTTTGCTTCTAAAGCTTCTCTTTCCTTGTTGCTCTCTTCAAGTTCTCTCCTAAGAGAATCTTCATTTTTCTAGCTTCTTCTAATTGTACTTTAAGACTGACAATAGTTTCTTTTGATTGTTCATTCTTCTTATGGAGATTTCCGTGTTGGGATCATGATTGCCGTTAAACCAAAACCCGCAGGGGTTAGTAAACAGAGGCATCGCTAGAGTTAACGGATCCTCAAGAGGCAGTTAAGCACATGTCATGAAACACACGGGGAGCGCTGGATTATCCAATTCCCAACAATCTCCCCCTCAGTGTGAGCCGGGTTTGATTCGAACTCGAGACCTTTGGCTCTGATACCACTTGTTGGGATCACGATTTCCGTTACACCAAAACCCGCAGGTGTTAGTAAACGGACACATCGCCAGAGTTAACGAATCCTCGAGAGGCGGTTAAGCACATGTCGTGAAACACACGGGGAGCACTGGATTATCCAATGCCCAACATTCCAACATGTTCTCTTGCTATCTTTAATTTGACTTCAAGAGATTTGACATTTTCTTTTTCAACTTTTAGCTCCTTTATAACTCTGATGATCTCATTTTGGAATTCGATTTCAGTCATCTTCTCTATTTCATCATCTTCTTCTTCTTCTTTAGAAGTTACTTTCCTATTGTCCTTAGCCATGAATAACACTCTTCTTGGGTTATTATCTTCGTCGTTGTCACTACCTTCTTTAGATGAGGAGCTGTCTTCTTTAGAGAAGAAGCTTTTCTTCTTATCTTGCCTGTCAAATCTTCTTTGACTCTTCTTCCCTTTATGAGGACATTTAGCCGCAAAGTGACCTATCTCATCATGATCGAAACACATAAAAGGAAGTTTATCTTTGAAATTACCTGTTCCTCTCTTCATTTTCCTTGTAAAGTGTGCAATTTCTTTATCTGAGTATTCTTCTTCTTCTTCGCAACAACTGGAGCCTAGTCTTGATTCCTGATTGTTTTTCCCAGTCTTCTTGAATGCTGTGAATGGTGCTTCTCGGTTAGATGGACCATCTTCCTCTTCAATCCTCATTTCGTACGCTGTAAGAATCCAATGTAACTCATCCATGCTAAGGTTGTTCAAGTCAGATCTATCTTCTAAGACAAAAACTTTAGGATTAAATCTTGCTGGAAGGGATTTTAGGACCTTTCGTACAACAATCTTTTTATCAATTGGTTCTCCTAGTCCTTCCAAGGCATTTGTCACTTCACCCACTCGTTGAAAGAAAGCTGCAATGTTCTTGTCTTCCTTCATCTTTAGTTGTTCAAATTGGGCTCTGCTAATTTGAAGTTTTGCTTCTTTGACTTTTGAGGCTCTTTCATAAATGTTTTGAAGCTTGCCCCAAAGTTCCTTAGTTATTTTACTGCCCAATGTCTTAACATAGATAGATTGAATGAGTCCACTCATAATGGCATTCCTGGCTTTGGCATCATACTCGACAAGTTTCCTTCCCTTTTCATCTGTTGGATGAGAGGCTTTTGCATCATAGCCTTGTTCAATTGATTCCCAAATATCATATCCTTGTGCAAGGAGGTATACCTGCATTCTTCCATTCCATAGTGCATAGTTCTGTCCATCAAACAAAGGAACTCCATTCTTGGTGTACTCCATGATCTCTCTTTTGCAGTTAGGCTGCTTTCACAGGGACCTGCTCTGATACCAGTTGTTGGAAATACTGAGAGGGGGAGTGAATCAATATTTCTTGCAATTAGTAACTTATAAATATTTTTAGAGCATTAATTATTTTTTAGTAGTATTTGAGACAATAAGCAAACAGTACACAATGAACACAAATTCTTTTAGGTGGAAAACCTCGTTTGGGTGAAAAACCATCGACCACTTTTCTAATAAGTTCTTTTAAAATCATCGGCCCCAACTGAAAAGAAAGCTACAACTTTTCTAGAACTCTAGAAAAACATTCTTCTCCAGCACCCACTAGAAGGATGCCCCAATGCCCTAAGTTTTTATCAACAATCCGCTGAATGGATGCACCAACGCCCTAGCAAGTACCAACCTACCCTAGCACAACCCTACCATCCTAAGGCGTTTTCAGGCACCCACCTGAAGGTGACTTCAATCACAACCCTAACACCACCCTACCACCCTAGAAAGACAAGAATTAGATACAAAAAGTGTGGAATCCCATACCAGGGATAATGGTCCACTTACAATGATATTCAATTATTTGTTTCAATTGACTAGCAACTTTAGACTTGACTACCCTTGACTCAACAAACCCTAGGACCAAACCCTTGTCCAAAAAAAATTGACTTCTTCAATTCTAGTACAATGGTACTGACTCTTCACAATGTTACAATACTTGAAGAATATACAACAATTTAGATAATGACCAGTGCTGAAGATGGATCTGATGTGTTTTCCCTTTGATGTTGTGTCCAAAACTGTAAAGATTGCTCAACCAGTGATCATGACACTTCTCTGATAATTCTGAAACTATATTCTATTCTTGACACTTTTCCCTTACTACTTGTTTACTGTTTGTTGCCTCTGTTCTTGTTGATATTACTTCTGTCTACTGTCACTGCTTTGATGTCTTTTGACCTTGTTGTCACTGTTCTGATTGGTAGCATCTACAATGAAAATATACCCAAGCGTATCCCATATTCCGAAAATAAGAGCACAGAAAATGACCCTAACTGTTTCCAATATAATTCTGAAAAGAAAACAAGAAATAAACAAACCCTCCAAGGTTTCAACAGTCAATCAAAATTCTAGATTTAAGACCTAGATCTACCTGTAACTTCACTTATGCCTAAACGAATTTCAAATGCAAATGAGAATAGACTGACCTGTGGGTGCACCTTCATATAATCAATTCTACCTGAACTATTAAACACAAGATAAGTCCAAATCAGAGATTACCTTGACTTGAATCAAAGGAGGATGTATATAGTTATGAGATTTCCACAGATCCGAGCCTCAAATATATAATCAAGCTGAGAAAGAAGGTTGGACTTTGCAGCTGGACCAATCCAAGGAGATTGCATATGACTGAAACTTCTTGATGGAGCACAAAGGGATACATAGTGACAAGTTTAAGCCCTAAACTCGCTCTTCCTTAGGTATGGACCTGCAAAAGAAATGCTTCAACGAACCTCTAAACTCAAACAGAAATTGACCAAAGTATGCCCTAGTTATTTTAACAAAACTTCGCTCTTCTTGAACTCAGATCCTGCACCTATAGACCTGCAATAGATCGAATCTCTAAATACTCGAAAAGCCAAGCCCTATACCCAAAGTTGTGCTGTGTTAGTAGCCCAAGGGTAGCCGAAATAATTTTAAAGCTAGCCTTTCGCTAAATATTCATTCAAGCGTATGATTATGAGAGGTGGTATAGGCTTCTCTTTATAGACAAAAAGGTGAATGTTGGGAGGTTTAGAAGGGGCTTCATGAGGTAGACGTTGGAGTTAAAAGATGTATTCACTTAACTAAATAATGTATTACCTTAAGCCCTAAGCGAACCGTTATGGTGAAGAGTTAGATGTTAGTGATGTTTTGAAAAGCATTAGGTCAATTTTTTTATAGTGATTTGGAGTGGGCGTCATTAAGTGAATGATGGAGAGCCATTTAGGAGATTTAAGAAAAATGTGTTAACTTGTATCACCAATGGGTTAAATTAAGCTCTAAACAAAGATCTACATGCCCTATAATGAGAGAACTAGGTTAGCTAAGAGGTTTACTTTACAAAGTATGGTGAGGGACCCTTGGTTTTTCATAATACATAATTAGTAACCCTTCATACTTGATTTTTGGTGCCCACAACCAATAAAATTATGCCATGTCACACCCCTTGGTGTTTTATCCCAGAAATTGGGGTCCCCAGCTTCAAATGCGAATAAATCTCAAACCATGAAGAACTACGTGGCGTGCCACATACCACTAGAAACATCTTGTCGAGGACAACCTATCTAGAAGGATCCTAACACAAGATTCCATAAATTGCCATGTCATTTTTGTCAATGAAAGTGGGGCATCTCTTGGTGCTGCTTAGGTTGACTTCAACGACAACCACCTATCAACACCTAGATCAAACTAGTCAATGGTCGGTACAATGATATCAAAACTCTTCAACTTCTTGCTCCTAGGATATTGCCCTAGATCAATCATCTTCTAATATTGATCACAAGCTTTTCTGGGTTTTCTGTCAAACTTCAAGTAGTATTGTATCCATCATATCTAAATTCTCCCTCTTTCCCGCTAAGGTAAGTGAATTTCTTCTTTTTGTGCTACCATTTAATCAACTTCTTCTTCCTCCTTAATCTTCATGCTTTGCCATGTTCTTCCAATTCTTCCATTTGCTAATCAAGCTTAGATGGATCTTGGCTTGACTTGCAGGCTTTATTAGAAGACTATGAAAGAACAAAAATAGGCAAAGTACAGAGATAATAGTAATCTTTGTAATCAAGGAAATGTACAATACTTATCTTTTGAAGAAGGGTTAGCTCCCTCGTAATCTAGTACCTATTCACCAACCTTGTTCTCACATTAGCATGATGTCATTTTTAACGAGTTAGATCTACCTCTTATAGCAGAAACGATTAGATACGGTTTTGTTCCTAGGGTCTTCTTAGTCCAAACTATGCTAGGGTTTACAAACCCTAGATGCCAAAATCTTCAAGACCTGCCATTCAAAAATTGCAAAATTCTACAAGCACACTAGAGAGTTAGTTGCAAAACCCTAGAGTCATTATTGACAAGCCTTCTATACCAGAGATTTCATATAAACCTAGTCCTTATATGTAGGGAAAGACTTCAAATGCTATATCAACAAACTCTAGTATACCTACATAGATCTTTTCATAATATGGTACTAACTTTCAAAAGAGCATAAGGTCATTAACTTTTTTCCTCATTTGAGTTCATCCCGATCTAGAAAACTTAGCATTATATGCACAATAGTTTGTAAGACAACTATGAAATAAACAAGAATGATACATACCTCATTTGACCTTACCTTATCTCCTCTTGCAAAGATCATATCTTTGGACTTATCTTCAATTTGTCATGTACCAAATTTCTACCAACAAAAGTGCCTAGATCCTTCAATTATTGCATGAATCACAAAAATTTCTCTCAGTTGGTCGGCGTCATTGATTTAGTAGGTCTTATTATGTATAAGTAGAGTAGCATAGTAGCTTCTCATTCTTGTGCCATTGACATTCTATACCTTCACAGTCCTCCTTATAGAGGGATATGACGTTGCTTCTTAAATTGATAAGTCTACTCCTCAGTGATTTGAGTTACAAAGCCTTGGCCTATAGCTTCAGAAATGATCCACTACAATAAGATGTCATGTCTCAGATATTTCAACTCTTTGTTCTTTGCATGTATTATGGATATGACAAACACTTGTTTGTTGCATTTATCATAAAGGTGACAAACTTTGTTCTATGCATATATTATATTCCTCATATTCCCAAGTATAGTCTTTTCTCAAAGTTTTGCATGAAGAGAAACTTGCGTTATCTTTGAATCCTTCTAGTATTGCAGAGAGTAGGAGTCTCGAAATGATTAGTTGCTGAACATACTTCGATCCCTTTAAAAGATGATTCTTATAAACTCGACCTTCAACCTTGGGCAAGAGCGAGCTAGAATAAATGGTTAAGAGTCTTCAAATTTCATTGGGTACTCCTCATCTTCCTCCAAAAATCACAAAGAATATTGTAAACTTCAGTGTTGTGGAAGGCTCAGATATCTTGTATGGTAAGTATAGTTGTTTGATGTTATTATGAGTTTCTGTAGCTTGCATTACAACGTTTTTGTCTTCTTGCATCATAATGTCTATCTTGTGACTTGCATTATAGTCTTACTTGAACGATTTTTATACTTCTGAAATTCTTTATGTTATTCTTGTTATGCTTCAGAGATGCATATTCAACAAACTGTATAGGGATATATATATATATACACACACATAAGGAGTTTCTTCTATTTGCTTGAGCGAGGATACTTAGATTTCTCATAGTCTTTATGTATTTTTGATCTCACAACATAGGTTTTTTTTCTAGTTATCGACCTAGATTCCTTTAAGACTTGGTCTAGTAATAGACCACAATCCACTTGTTCGCCACAATCTCGGCCTAATAAATTAAACGCAGACCTTTGTCCACTATGTACCACTACCTCAATCTTTTTGATCATATGCAAAGCTCTAGTTTATTATAGACAATTCTGATCTTTGTAGTAGTTTTTTTTTTTTTTTTTTTTTTTTTTTTTTTTTTTTAATTATTCAGGATTGGATTATTTCTTTGTCCCAAAGGTTCGTATTGTTCCTCACAATTCTCACCATAAATTATTCACAAATGGATCTTTTGTCTAGGGATACCACAGTTTCTCCTCGTGTCACAATGCTATAGGAACATAGCATATTAAAGAACTTTGGATACTTAACATACCATAGGAACTAGTTTCAGAGAATTGGCCTTCCTTTCGTACTTGAGCGAGTGCATATAATCTTACTACTAAAATTTGGCCTTGAACTATTGTTAAGAAAAATGGTACCAAGGAAGTGTTTCCTAGTGCATTGGCCTTTTTGCCTAGGAAAACAATTTAACGACTTTTTTTTCACGACACTGAGTTATATTAATGTCATGGAGTTAAGTCACTTTATGAGGTGGTACATGTGCTAAGTACTTTTTAATAAAGTCATTTTACGATTTAAATGTGACTTTAGGGAGAAAAAGTACAATGTGACTTGTATGTTTTAAAAGTGACTTTATGAGAGAAAAAATGCACATGGTACAAAACATATCAAAGTGACTAGGAGTTCTTTAAGTGTGGGGGACCACATGAGAGAGGGGGTCAAGTGGGGGCCTTGATCTGATCCGTCAATCTCCTGGGATGAGATTTAATCTTAGCCCTTGACCACTAGGTTTAGGTATTCCCTGTCTATTGAAAGACTAAAAAGGAAAATGCAAGGATTTCTCATTATTCTCTTATGAGATTTAAGGGGAGGAGAGCAAGGAGCAAGGAGCAAGGAGGATGAATTTGTAGGTCTAAGGAAAAGGAAATCGAACACCTAAGAAGAACCTGAGTATTTCGCTGTTGAATAGCACAAATCCCGAGATTTTCGGGGGAGGTTTTGCAGGGCGAGTTTCCTGTGTTGGTTGGCCGAAATAGCTTGGAAAGTCAACGCTAGTCTTGGTCGGTAGCTGAATGTGATACTCAACATAATTGTGGTGTGAAAAGGAGTAGTTCGAACCTCTATTTTTATGCCACTGTACAGTCACAGGGCCAGGTATTAAAGGAGGTTGTCTCATAGTATATTCGTTGCTTGGAGGACGAATTTTGAGGCTCATTCAAAGTGTGATTCCAGGAGGGAAATTACATCAGATTTTGGCACAAATTTCTGAGAAAGATTTCTGCTATTCATAGCATAAAAATCGAGGCACTATTGGGTGGCAGCAAACATAAAAAACAAGGAATATCACGGGATGAGCTTATGATTGCGTGAGGCACATTTTTCTTTGTAAATTTGGCAGTGACATTAGCATGCATAAAAGGGAGATAAGTTGTTTTATCTCTGCTATGTATTTATTATCATTAAGAGCAATTAAATCCTCCTTTAAATTTAGTTTTCGCCTTGTTAGTTTTTCCATGGTCATTGGACCAAAAACAAGCGTATTTTATTGTCATGTGCTTGCATATAATATCCTATATCAATTGATGGTGAACTAAGGTAGAGTAGTCTTGATTGTTTCCTTTAGAATTTGCAAAGTTTTATATCAAATTTGCTAGTTTGGGACTGTAGGCATTAAACTTATGCAAAATAAATTGAAACTGGGAGGGCTACAACGTTACAAAAATTCCTACATGGTATCAGCGCTTGGGAAGCTGTAGATCTGAGAAAGGATCCTTCATATCTGAAGAAAATCTTTAGTTGATAAGAAAAACTAGCAAGCTACTTTCTGCTACAATGACCAGTAAATAGTGAACTAAAACTTCCTTCAGATACCCAAAGATTGGTTGTTGAGAGGGAGGCAGTTTTGGGGTTTGTAGATTGAGATTTTTTGTTGGTTGTGAGATTCATGGCGATTGGTATAAGGGTGGAGGACAGATTGGCAAGGGAAAAGAACTTTGGCCCCTTGAAGAAGATGATGATGCTTTTGTTTGAGGAGTTGGAGGTATAGGACATTGTGGAGAATGACATGCAACCTCCTACAGATCCTGCTAAGTTGAGTGAGTTCAACAAGAAGATTGTAAAATTGAAGAGAATCATTTTAGATGCCATCAAAGACCACCTATTCCCTCATGTGTTTTGGAAGAAGTTTGCCTACGAAATGTGGGTGTCCCTAGTCACATGACACGAGAGTTCCAATGAGAACAGGAAGATGGTGTTGAGGTAGAAGCTAAGAAACACCAAGATTACCAAGACCGACAATGTGACCTCATATCTTACCAAGATCTCATAGGTGAAGGAAGAGTTGGTTTCCTTGGGAGAGGCTATCCCTGAGGACTAGTTGGTCAGGGTCGGACTAGATGGTTTCACCTAATAGTGGGATGGATTCATACATGGTATTGTTTCCAGATTGGAAGAGGATGTGGGATGATTTCATCCAGGAGGAGACTAGGAGGAGTGCCAAGAGTGGCAGCTAGAGTGATGGGGTAGATGGAGCATGAATTTTGAGGCTCATTCAGTGTGATTCCAGGAGGAAAATTACATCAGACTTTGGTAGAAACTTCTGAGGAATATTTATGCTATTCCTGGCGCAAAAATTGAGGCACTATTGGGTGGCAGTGAGCACAAAAAACAAAGCAAATCATGGGATGAGCTTATGATTGTGTGAGACACAATTTTTTTTTGTAAATTTGGCAGTGACATCAGCAAGCATAAAAGGGAGAAAGTTGTTTTATCTATGCTGTGTAATTATTTTCCTTAAGAGCAATAAAATCCTCCTTTAGAATTGGTTTTCTCCTTGTGGGTTTTTCCAACGTCTTTAGACCAAAACAAGTGTCTATTTTCTGAGTGTGCTTTCTTTCATATTTTCTTCATATCAGCTGGAAAGTCAAATGTGTAGAGGTAGCTTAAATGTTTGAAATTAATTTGTATTGAATGTTTTAAATCACCTAACTGTTTGGGGTGAGGGCATTAAACACACTTGCAAAAACTTTGAAACTCGAAAGGGCTGCTAGCTAGCAAAATTTTTTGCATGGTATCATAAGCTGAGTTTTTCAGCTTACCATGTAGAAAATTTGTAATGTTGTAGCCCAACCAATTTCAATTTATTTTGCATAAGTTTAATGCCCATAGTCCCAAACTTGTAAATTTGATATAAAGCTTTGCAAATTCTAAAGGAAACATTCAGGACTACTCTACTTCATTTCACCATCAGCTGATATAGAATATTAAATGCAAGCACATGACAATAAAATAGACACTTGTTTTTTGGTCCAATGACTCTGGAAAAACCCACAAGGGGAAAACTAGTGAAAGAAGGATTTTTGTTGCTTCCTAGGAAATAAATACTCAAAAAATAACACCAAACTTATCTCTATTTTTCTTGCTAATGTCGTTGCACAAGTTTACTTAGAAATTTGAGCCCCACAGAGTCATATAACTCAACCTGTGATATGCCTCAAATTTTTGTGCATAATATCACCCAACGGTGCCTCGCAATTTGTGCGAGACTGAGTAGAACTTTCCAAAAAATTTGTCGCTGAGTCCTCTCCTCGCTGCTTTGGGGTTCTCGCTGTAGGAGCCACAAATCTATGTGAGTTTGATCTCCTAGGATCTCAGCCTAGCTATTGTGGCTTTGATGTATTTAAGCAGTACCTCTGCTCCACGAAAAGTCCCGAGATCCTCAATCAACTACCCAACAAGTCAATGGGGACTTCCTCCTAGAGTTTCAATGTGCTTTGCCTTAAATCTCAGCCTATTGAATCTTAAACTTGAACTGTTGTAGCTTCCTGAAATTCTCAGGTTGAGTGTAGGTAATCTCTAGCTAAAAGACTTGGGTTGGCTTCTAGCTGTACTCTACTTCTCCTTCCTTGCGATCTCATCATCCACCTTGCTCCTTGCTCTCCTCTCCTTCCAATAACACATTTGAGCAATAATGGGAGCTCGTCTCCTTTTCTCTATGCTCTCCTCAAATCCTCATGAGAAGAATAATGCAAAAACCCTTTCCTTTTCCATTTTGTCTTCTAATTAAAAGAGAACCCTAACCCTAATAATCTAATGATTGAGATTAAATCTCAGCTCAATAGATAAAAGGGTAAAGATCATTTCCCTCTCATGACCCATTTTCTCATGTGGTCCCTCTCACTTAATGAACTGTTAGTCACTTTTTAATTTTTTGTACCATACTTTTTTTTCATAAAGTCACTTTCAGAATATAAAAGTCACTTTAATATTAAAAGACACTTTGTAGTCTTTCTCCCTAAAGTCACATTTAAAACATAAATTGACTTTATTAAGAAGGTACCTAGTACACATACCTGTAAAAAGTGACTTTTCTCCGTGATATTAATAAAAAAAATAATGTCACATGAAAAAAAATTTATTAATGTGTTTTTCTAGATCAAAAAGATAAATGCTTGGGAAACACTTCCTTGGTACCATTTTTCTCAACACTACTTACCAAGTAAGTGTTTCGTAGTGCATTGACTTTTTTGCCTGGGTAAACACTTTAATGCCCTTTTTGTCATGAGCCATTATGAGTTATATTAATGTCATGGA
The DNA here is from genome assembly GCA_000404065.3 of Pinus taeda. Classification (NCBI taxonomy): domain Eukaryota; kingdom Viridiplantae; phylum Streptophyta; class Pinopsida; order Pinales; family Pinaceae; genus Pinus; species Pinus taeda. The sequence goes on from APFE030011075.1 coordinate 17,839, forward strand.
GTTAAGCCACTTTATAAGGTCATACATGTGCTAGGTACTTTTTAATAATGTCACTTTATGGTTTGAATGCGACTTTAGGGAGAAGAAGTATAAAGTGATTTCTATTATTAAGGTGATTTTTATGTTTTAAAAGTTACTTTATGAGAGAAAATGTGCACATGGTACAAAACATATTAAAGTGACTAACAATTATTTAAGTGGGGGACCAATTGGGAGAGGGGATCATGTGGGGGACTTGATCTCATCCATTGATTTCATGGGTTGAGATTTAATCTCAACCCTAGATCAATAGGTTTAGGTTTTCCCTCTCTATTGAAAGACAAAAAGGTAAAAGGCAAGGGTTTCTCATTATTCTCTCATGAGACTTGAGGAGAGGAGAGCAAGGAGCAAGGGGGACGAGTTTGCAAGTATGATAAAAAGGAAATCGAACACCGAAGAAGAACCCGAGTTTTCTGCTGTTGACTGGCACGAATCTTGAGATTTTCAGGTGAGGTTTTGTAGGCTGAGTTTCCTATGTTGGCTGGCCGAAATAGCTAGGCAAGTTAGCGTTGGTCTTGGTGGGTAGCTGAGTGTGAGACTAAACATATTTCTGGTGTGGAAAGGAGCAGTTCAAACCTCTATTTTTATGCCACTATACAGTCACAAGCCAAGTATTAAAGGAGTCTGTCTCGCAGTATATTCATGGTTTGGAGCACAAATTTTGAGGCTCATTTGGTGTGATTCCAGGAGGGAAATTATGTGAGACTTTGGCACAAAATTTTGAGAGATTTTTGCTATTCCTGACATAGAAATCAAGGCACTATTGGGTGGCAACAAGCACAGAAAACAAGGCAAATCACTGGCTAAGCTTATAATTGTGTGAGACACAATTTTCTATGTAAATTTGGCAGTGACATCAACAAGCATGAAAGGGAGAACTTGTTTTATCTCTTCTTTGTATTTATTTTCCTAAAGAGCAATTAAATCCTCCTTTAGAACTGGTTTTCCCCTTGTGGGCTTTTCCAGGGTCACTGGACCAAAAACTAGTGTATATTATTGTGGTGTGCTTGGATTTAATATCCTATATCTGCTGATGCTGAAATGAAGTAGAGTAGTCTTGATTGTTTACTTTAGAATTTACAAAGTTTTATATCAGAGTTACTAGTTTGGAACTTTGGGTGTTAAACTTATGTAAAATAAATTGAAATCAAGAGGGCTACAACGTTACGAAAATTTCTACATGTTATCAAAGGTTGGGAAGCTCTAGATCTGAGAAAGGAACCTTCAGATCTGAGGAAAACCTCCAGTTGATAAGAAAAAACAACAAACAATATTGTTACAAGTCAGTGCACAGTGAACCAAAACTACCTTCGAATATTAGAGATTGGTTGTTGAGAGGGAGGCAGACTTGGGTTTTATAGATTGAGATTTTGTGTTGGTTGTGACGATCATGGCCACTGGTATAACAGTGGAGGATAGATTGGTAGGGGTAGAGAACTTTGTCCCCTGGAAGGAGAGGCTGATGCTTTTGTTTCAGGAGTTGGAGGTATGGGACATTGTGGAGAATGGCGTGCAAACTTTTACATATCCTGTTCAGTTGAGTGAGTTCAAAAAGAATGTAAAAGCTAAGAGAATGATTCTCAATTCCATTAGAGACCACCTATTCCCTCATGTGACAGAGAAGAACTTTGTCTACGAGATGTGGGAGTTCGTAGTCACACTACACTGAGTTCCAATGAGAACATGAATATGGTGTTGAGGCAGAAGCTAACAAACACCAAGATGACCAAGACCAACAATGTGACTTCATGCTTCACCAAGATATCATAGGTGAAGGACGAGTTGGCTGGTGTGGGAGAGGCTATCCCCGAAAACCACTTGGTCAGGATCGCACTAGATGGCTTCATGTAGCAGTGGGATGGATTCATACATGGTAAGTTTGCTAGAGAACATTTTCTAGACTGGAGGAGGGTAAGGGATGATTGCTTCCAGAAGGAGACTACGAGTGCCAAGAGTGGCAGCCATAGTGGTGGGGTAGATGGAGCATGAATTTTGAGGCTCATTTAGTGTGATTCCAGGAGGGAAATTACATCATACTTTGGCACAGATTTTTGAGAAATATTTATGCTATTCCTGGCATGCAAATTGAGGCACTATTGGGTGGTAGCAAACACAAAAAACAAGGAAAATCATAGGCTGAGGTTATGACTATGTGAGACAGTTTTTTGTGTAATTTTGGTAGTGACATTAACAGGCATAAAAGGGAGATAAGTTGTTTTATCTCTACTGTGTATTTATTTTCCTCAAGAGCAATTAAATCCTCCTTTAGAATTGGTTTTCCCCTTGTGGGTTTTTCTAGGGTCTTTAGACCAAAAATAAGTCTCTATTTTTTAAGTGTGCTTGCTTGTATATTTTCTTCATATCATCTAGAAAGTCAAATGTGTAGAGGTGGCTTAAATGTTTCAAATTAATTTGTATTGAATATTTTAAATCACCTAACTGTTTGGGTGAGGGCATTAAACATACTTACAAAAAATTTGAAACTGAGAAGCGCTGCCAGCTAGCAAAAAATTCTACATGGTATTAGAGCCTGAGTTTTTCGGTGTACCGTGTAGAAATTTTTGTAATGTTGTAGCCCTCCCAGTTCTAATTTATTTTGTATTAGTTTAATGCCCACAATCCCAAACTAGTAAATCTGATTTAAAAATTTGCAAATTCTAAAGGAAACAATAAGGACTACTCTACTTCATTTCACCATTAGTTGATATAGAATATTAAATGCAAGCTCATGACATTAAAATTGAGACTTGTTTTTTGGTCCAATAACTCTGGAAAAACCCACAAGGGGAAAACTAGTGAAAGGAGGATTTTTATTGCTTCTTAGGAAAATAAATGCACAACAAATAAAACCATACATCTCTCTTTCTCTTGCTAATGTCATTGCCAAGGTTGACTTAGAAATTTGAGCCCCAAACAATCATATAACTCAACCTATGATATGCCTTAAATTCTGTGCATAATGTCACCCAACAGTGCCTCGAAATCTATGTGAGACTAAGCATAACTTTCTAGAAATTTCGTGGCTCAGTCCTCACCTTGCTACCTTGGGCTTCTTGTTGTAGGAGCCACAAATCTGTGTGAGATTGATCTTCTATGTTCTTGACCCAACTGCTAAGGCTTTGGAAGATTTGAGTAAGCTCTTCTGCTCCACGAAAAACACACTGGGATCCTCACTCAACCAACCAACAAGTCAATAGGGACTTCCTCCTAGAGTTTCGACCTGCGGTAGCTTCTTGAAATTCTCCGCCTGAGTGTAGGTGATCTCTAGCTGAAAAACTCGAGGTGTCTTCTAGGTGTACGCTACTTCTCCTTCCTTGCAATCTCAACATCCTCCTTGCTCCTTGCTCCATCTCCTCCTCAATAGCACACATGAGAAATAATGAGAGTCGGTCTCTTTTCCTCTATGCTCTCCTCAAATCCTTATGAGAAGAATAATGCAAAAACCCTTTCCTTATCCTTTTTGTCTAGAAATTAAAAAAGGACCCTAACCCTAAAGATCTAATTGTTGAGATTAAATTTGAGCTCATTATATCAAGGGTAGAGATCATTTCCTTCTCATGACCCCTTTTCTCATGTGGTCCCCCTCACTTAATGACGTCTTAGTCACTTTTTAATGTTTTGTACCATACACACTTTTTCTCTCATAAATTCACTTTTAGAATATAAAAGTCACTTTAATATTAAAATACTCTTTATACTTTTTCTCTTTAAAGTCATATTTAAAACATAAAGTGACTTTATTAAAAAAATATCTAGTACATATACCCATAAAAAGTGACTTTGCTCAATGAAATTAACATAGCTCATAATGTCACATGACAAAAAGTTTATTGATTTGAAAATGGCGCACTTAGGCTTCTTGTCCAACTTACAAGAACCTCTCCCACTTCCAAAGCTTTAAAATTTTCCCAAGTCTTATTGATTAACCAATGCGGAATTAAGAAATGCCTGAAAATAGAGGTGTATGCTTGTATTTGTTTTTGACTGTTAAGTGCTGTAATTACTGTGAAACACACACAAAATAGCAGAGACAATGCAGCAACGAAACACACACAAAAACAACAATTTGATTTGGAGTTCACCCACAACTCTTGGGCTACTTCTCCGTGCTCTAGTTAATTCAACTAGGCTCTCTGGGATTATGGTATTAGTCATTTTTACAAGCTCTTGGCTCAACTCCTGCTGTTTTATACAAAAACAGTGGGTTCAGACACCATTTAATCCCTTGGCTCTTGAAGCTCTGGCTCTGGGCTTTGGCTTTTGGCTCTAGCTCTTGGCTCTTGGTTTAGGCTCTTAGCTCTGACTTTGGCTCTTTGGCTCTAGCTCTTCAGCTCCGGCTTCTTTCTGCCCTCTATCAGTTCACAACTCTCTCTGGGGTTTTCACTTGAACTCCAAGTGACTCCCTTGGCTGCCTTTTGCTTCTGCACTGCCTCCTTTGGCTTCTGCGCTGCCTCTTTCGCCTTGGCTTCCTGCCTTGGCTTCACTTTCAGCAACAAAAACCCCAAGAACACCCTCAGCAACCAATAGTCCCCTCGTTTTGTTGTTCTGTGGCTTTTTTAAGCCAAATCACACTGCCTGTTCATTTTCCCTCTCGGGCTTTGCAACTTCCGACTTTGGTCCACTCAAATCTCTCTTCTAGCATTCGATAACCATTGCATAACGCCTTTAGGGCAGGTGGCCACCTGTTCCGTAACGGAATGGACCCATCGACGCTTGAAATCCTTCAAAAACAGTCGCTCTGTGTTTACACAGAGAATGCTGTAAAACACGGGAAAATCCGCAGAAACACTGTCTTTCAGACTTCAAAAGTCCTTAATCCCGCCTTATATTTCTATTGGGTCCGCCTGGGAGTCGCTATCGCACAACGCAAATGGCCTAGTTCCAAGGTTTCCCTTTGTATTTCGTTTGATAACGAAATACACGAAAATACTTTAAAATTGCCTTTCGGCGGATCTCAAATCTTATACAACAACGTTTATATTTCCATCGAGCCGTACTATCGCTGTCGTATATAGGGGGGACCTGGGGTAAGCCATATGTCGTGATTGATGCCAACGCCGACTGCGATCCGCCGATATCGGTGATCAGCACATCTCGCGTCGCGGGGTCCTGTCTTTGCCTCGTGGCATCGCCGGTTGCGATCCGCCGATATCGGCAATCGGCATATCGCTTGGCTTGATCCCATCGCATATCTACCAACTGCCACCGCCGATCGGATCTGGACCATTGATCGGCCCGATCCAACGACTCCTATGCAAACACTGTTCAAGCCATTGTTTTGCCTCTTTTTCCTTTGAAAAATGGCAGCTTCATTTTATGATAACTCCTTCATCTGAAGTCCGTTTTCGCCCATTCAAGTTGCGTTGGATTCAGAATGAGGAGATCTCTGCAATGAGACTATTTCTGAGAGCATCCTGCGACTTTCATTTTCCTCTGATTTACAAGGATTTTTGCCATTTGGCACCTTTTACCTCTTACATGAAGTCTTTTAGACTTAGAGGTTTATTCAGGATCCATTTTTGGATCACGCCTTCTCACTAAGAGAACTTTTGGTCTCCAAAAGACTGATATATTGATCTGAACAGTAAATGAGAGTGACTCACCCTCTTCTTTTCAACCTCCCTACACTTGCCTTTGCATAGTGCCTCTGAACCTAAGTTCCTGACCACTTTCTTTCCTGGATGGGCTGGTCTTCCTTCTTGCCTTCATGCAGAACTTCTGTTGAAATGGTTATGGAAGGTAGTTTGAACTCTTCTGCCTTGATCATTGATCCAAGGTGGCTCAAGCCAATGTGAAGTCATCTGCTCCACAAAACTTTCATTTGTACCTGTTTGAAGGGCTGCCAACAACAACTGTTAACAACAATAGGCATACGAATGATGGACTAGATAACAAGCCCACAAAACATGCCTTTAAACAAATGACTCTTCAAGTCAAGCATGTAGAAAAAGACCATTAGGACTCTTTTTCAAAAGATGAAACACTTCATCATTATCTCCATTTGGAGACCAAGATAACTTCTCCCAAGTCAACATGGCATCACATGCATGTCAAAGCAATCAACCCTGCAAGCTAATTACACATACATGTTCAAAACAAGGAAATCATCATCCTTGTGTTCATGCATCTTTTGCTCAGGAAGGCATTTCATCCTTCAAATTTTACTTAAGCACACTGTACTTTCGAAGTTGAAATGAAATATAATGTAGATGCATCAATAGACATGCAATCTTAATCGGATAAGAACTCTAACCGTTCCTTACCAATCCCTTTCAAAGGTACTACCTTTGTCTGCACATCAACATCATCATGTGAATCATTTTGAGACACATCATTAATGGAATCTTCACTTCCATTTCTGCCATCTTCTCTTTCCACTTTCTTCAGCTTTTGTGGAAGCATTGCTGGATTCAAAGTCCAACATTTTGCAGCAAGATGCCCTTGCTTACGGCAGTAAGTGCACAACATGTGCATCCTCTTGACATCATGATTTGCCTTGTCCAATGGACCTTTGGCTTCTTGCTTCTTTTCCTTCTTCTGCTTCCTGTATGTGGCCATTCTCTTCCAACATCTAGAAACATCATGGTTATCCAAACCACAAAAGGAACATGCAATTCTTTCCCCATAGATATGTGGAAATTTATCATGCTTTACACAATCAAAAGGAAAATGTTTAGAGCTAGATTTATACCTTTCTCTTTCACCTTTATTGCCTTCATGAGGAGGTGAATCAAATGAAGAAGTGGCTCCCTTTGGAACACCATTAATCTCTTCAAGGCTGTTGGAGTCTCCCCAACTCTCTGGTTCAAGTGTGTGCTTCTGAACACCTGCAATGCAACTCCCTCTTGGAGTTGTTTCAATGGCCTTCATGGCAGCCTTGGAACTTTCTCCATAAGCTTGTCCATAGCCAAGACCCAAATACTTAGGCCTCTCCTCAATCATTATTGGCTCAAGAATACCTTGTGCATGTCTACCCAAGCCCTTTCCTTCATAGCCCATCTTGGACATTAGCTTGGAACCTATGCCTCTAGTATGTTTTTCAAAAGAACCAATATAGCATCCTTAGAGGAATTTGAAGACAAACTGAAATGGTTTACCTCTTCTTTAAGCTGATACTTGACTAAGGCTTCTTGGGCAACAAAGAGCTATGTTTCCAACTCATGCATCCTCTTTAGGTTCATATTTGCAATATGAAGTTGCCTCTCCATTTCCTGCAGTCTGTCAGCAAGCAATTGCTTTTCTTCCTTCATGGAATTCAGCTGCTTTCTAAGCATGCTGCTCTTCCTTCCATCCTCATACATTTCTTTCACCATATCCATCATGGTGGACAATCCTTGCCTCATGTCTTCATCAAAGAATCTTGTGAAGAGAGCAGAATTTGAGGACTCACTTGTAAAAGTTGTCATTATGCCAATGAACAAAAAAAACTTCAACAAGATAAATAAAGAGCTTATTTAAGCAACCTCTTGCAACAAACCTCTTGTGCTTTGGATTGCCTTGAGGCCCTTTGGGATGGAAGAATGCCTTCAACCCTTCTTCCTTCTCGTTCTTCCTAGACTGAGCTATCAACAACTTTACTTTTACCTCTGCAAACTCAGAAAATGGTCAGTGTGCAAAACCAGCATACAATCAGCCTCTTGTTGTTCAAACACCTTTCAGACAAGCAGTCTTTGCTTTGTCAATCAAGCATTCTGATATAGCCTTCTTAAAGGTGTGGTTAATCAAACTTAGGCTCCAATACCGCCTGATCTGAAAATGGGGCACTTAGGCTTCTTGTCCAACTTACAAGAACCTCTCCCACTTCCAAAGCTTTAAAATTTTCCCAAGTCTTATTGATTAACCAATGCGGAATTAAGAAATCCCTGAAAATAGAGGTGTATGCTTGTATTTGTTTTTGACTGTTAAGTGTTGTAATTACTGTTGTTGTGCTGTAAGTTGATGTGCTTAAACTGATATATAAATGCATATAACAGTAAATGAAACAACAGAGACAATGCAGTAGTGAAACACACACAGAAACAACAATTTAATTTGGAGTTCACCCACGACTCTTGGGCTACGTCTTCGTGCTCTAGTTAATTCAACTAGGCTCTATAGGATTATGGTATTAGTCCTTTTTACAAGCTCTTGGCTCAATTCCTGTTGTTTTATACAAAAACAGTGGGTTCAGACACCATTTAATCCCTTGGCTCTTGAAGCTCTGGCTCTGGGCTCTGGCTCTTGGCTCTTGGTTCTGGCTTTTGGGTCTGACTCTGGCTCTTTGGCTTTGGCTTCGGCTCTCTGGCTCTTTAGCTCCGGCTTCTTTCTGCCCTCTATCAGTTCACAGCTCTCTTTGGGGTTTTCAATTGAACTCCAAGTGACTCCCTTGGCTGCCTTTTACTTCTGCGCTGCCTCCTTTGGCTTTTGCGCTACCTCCTTTGGCTTCTGCGCTGCCTTATTCGCCTTGGCTTCTCTTTCAGCAACAAAAACCCCAACAACACCCTCAACAATCAACAGTCCCCTCGTTCTGTTGTTCTGTGGCTTTTTAAAGCGAAATCGCGCTGCCTGTTCATTTTCCCTCTCGGGCTCTGCAACTTTTGGCTTTGGTCCGCTCAAATCCCTTTTCTTGCATTCGATAATCATTGCATAACGCCTTTAGGGCAAGCAACCCCCTGTTCTGTAACGGAATGGACCCATCGGCACTTGAAATCCTTCAAAAACAGTCGCTCTATGTTTACATAGAGAACGCTGAAAAACATGGGAAAATTCGCAGAAACATTGTCTTTCGGACTTCAAAAGTCCTTAATCTCGCCTTATATTTCTATCGGGTCTGCCTGGGAGTCGCTATCGCATATCGCAAATGCCCCGGTTCTAAGGTTTCCCTTTGTATTTCGTTTGATAACGAAATATATGGAAATACATTAAAATTGCCTTTCGGCGGATCTCAAATCTTATGCAACAATGTTTATATTTCCATCGGGCCTGTACTATCGCTGTCGTATATCGGGGGGACCTGGGGTAAGCCATATGGCGTGACCGATGCCAACGCCAACTGCGATCCGCCGATATCGGCGATCGGCACATCACGCATCCCGGGGTCCTATCTTTGCCGCGTGGCATCGCCAATTGCGATCTGCCGATATCGGCGATCGGCATATCGCTCGGCCCGATCCCATCGCATATCTGCCAATTGCCACCGCCGATTGTGATCGCTGATCGGATATGGACCCTTGATCGACCCGATTCGACGACTCTTGTGCAAACACTGTTCAAGCCATTGTTTTGCCTTTTTTTCCTTTGAAAAAGGGCTTCTTCATTTTATGATAACTCTTTCATTTGAAGTCCTTTTTCGCCCATTCAAGTTTCGTTGGATTCAGAATGAGATCTCTGCAATGAGACTATTTTTGAGAGCATCCTGCGACTTTCATTTCTGATTTACAAGGATTTGTGCCATTTGACACCTTTTACCTCTTACATGAAGTCTTTTAGACTTAGAGGTTTATTCAGGATCCATTTTTGGATCATTTATTATTGTGTCTTCCTAGGCCAAAAGTATAAATGCCTAGGAAACACTTCCTTGGTACCATTTTTCTCAACACTCCCTCTTATCGAGGAAGTTGTTCCCACCACTCCATCTTTATCTTTGAAGTGGATATGGTCACCCCTTGGTACCATCTTGTCAACCACTATTCTCGCCACATCACCACCCAATCTCTCCTATGGTTTGCTCTCCCTCATTGACTCACGTGCTTCCTTCATGGTGCCATAAAGCCTTCTTGTCTTCCTCCTCCCTGAAGAAATATCCAACGTAAGTGTGGGAGCCTCATCTCCATCCCTTGACACCTGTGGCCCTGATGAAGATGCTTCTGTGGCATGTAGTGATCCTGCACTCTGAGATCCTGCACTTGGTGATACTTGACTCAGTGAACCTGTCGCCGCTGAAGTAGGTGATCCTCTTGACCCTAATGTACAACTTGACGATCCTGATACATGTAGAGTGCTCCCTTGCCTAGGAGCTTGCTTCTCTACACGATCATCTTCCTATGACCTCCTCACAGTGCTAGTAGGCTGAAACATGAACCTATAAAGTCTTTCCTCATGGACACCAATCACTCTAGTAGATAACATACTAGATCCCACGTGATACATCAACACTTGTCCATCCTAGAACACCAAAGCATATCCTCTGTGCTTGATGTAGGAAACCAAAATCAAATTCCTCCTCATCCCCTGTACATAAAGTACCGCCGTCACTTTCAAAGGTGGACTCCCTTTGAAAGGTTACAGTCCCTACTCTTGCCACTTTGACCCTGGTGTCATCTCTAAGTGCCACCTCCAAGTCTAAACCCTCTGTAAGACTTGAAAGTGCTCCCTCACTCCAGCCATATGGAAAGATACTCCACGGTCTATAAGCCAGATACTCGTGGATGTAGCACTAGTGGCTAAGGTCACCACCAGTGCAAACTCTGAATTAAACTTAGAGGTGAACTGCTCCACCTCAGCTGACGCTGCCACATCCTTCTTCTTCCCCTTCTTGTTGGGATGCTGAGAAGCATAGTGACCCATCTTTCCACAAGCAAAGCATCTCACTTTTCTCATGTCCTTTTTAGACTTCTCTTCCCCCTTCTATTGTTTGGCCCAACTGGTGGACCCCTTCGTCTTCTTGCCCTTAGCCGCAAGGGAAACATTTCCTCCTCATCTACCCCACCACTTTGGCTACCACTCTTCGCACTCCTCCTGGATGAAATCATCCAACATCCTCCTCAAGTTTGGAAATTTCTCTTTGGCAACAATGCCATGCAGGAATCCATCCCACTATTGGATGAAACCATCTTGTATGATCTTGACCAGCTGGTCCTTGGGGATAATCTCTCCCATTGGAGCCAACTCGTCTCTTACTTGTGTGATCTTGGTGAGGTAACAGGCCACTTTGTTTGTCTTGGTCATCTTGGTGTTTCTTAGCTTCTACCTTAACACCATCTTCCTGTTCTCATTGGAACTCGTGTAGTGTAACTAGGGACTCCCACATCTCGTAGGCAAACTTCTTCCTGGTCACATGCAGGAATAGGTGGTCTCTAATGGCATCGAGAATGATTCTCTTTGCTTTTACATTCTTCTTGTTGAACTCACTCTACTGAGCCAGATCTGAAGGAGGTTGCATGATATTCTCCACGATTTCCCATATTTCCAAGTTCTCAGACAAAAGCATCATCCTCTCTTTCTAGGGACCAAAGTTCTCTGCCCCTACCAATTTGTCCTCCACGCTTATACTAGTCGCCATGATCCTCACAACCAACAAAAAATATCAATCTGTAAACCCCAAATCTGCCTCCCTCTCAACAACCAATCTCTGGGTATGTAAAGGTAGTTTTGGTTCACTGTTTTCTGACTTGTAGGAGAAGGTAGCTTGCTGGTTTTTCTTATCAGCTGAAGGTTTTCCTCAGATTTGAAGGTTCTAATATTAGATCTAGAGCTTTCCAAGCTCTGATACCATGTAGAAATTTTTGTAATGTTGTAGCTCTCCCAGTTTCAATTTATTTTACATAAGTTTAATGCCCACAGTCCCAACTAGTAAATTTGATATAAAACTTTGCAAATTCTAAAGGAAACAATAAGGATTACTCTACTTCATTTAATCATTAGCTGATATAGGATATTAAATGCAAGCACATGACAATAAAATAAACATTTGTTTTTTGGTACAATGATCCTAGAAAAACCCACAGGTGGAAAACCAATGAAAGGAGGATTTTTATTGCTTCTTAGAAAAATAAATACATAGCAAATAACACCAGACTTATCTCTCTTTTACTTGCTGATGTCACTGCCCAAGTTTACTTAGAAATTTGAGCCCCACACTGTCATATAACTCGGCCTATGATATGCTTCAAATTTTGTGCACCCAACAATGCCTCAAAATCTGTGTGAGACTAAGTAGAGCTTTCCAAAAAATTCGTGGCTTAGTCCTTTCCTTGCTACCTTGGGGTTCTTGCTGTAGGAGCCATATATCTGTGTGAGACTGATCTCCTAGGATCTTGAGTGCTTTGGCTTCGACAGATTTGAGCAGCTCCTCTGTGTTGAATTTTCTAAGTCTAACCGTTAGAAAATTAATTTGTATTCTGCTGGTTTATTTCTTCTACTTGTTTAAAATCGAACAAGTTATTTAATACATTAAATACCGAAATAAACACAATACAGTCACAACATCTATATATCATCAACTGAAAGTAAACAAGCACACAAGTGACATCGTTGTTTTTGGACCAATGTCCCCGGAAAAACCCAATGCGGGGAAACTGGTGCAACTATCTGAGGGTTTTAATTATTAAGGAGTTTCAGAATACAATCTGGGTGCCAAAACCGGCTCACCCAATAGAGAATAATCTCGACAGTAGTACCTCTTAGTCAAAGATAGATGTTTCGGCTGAAACCCCGGATAAATACTCCGACAGCTCCCAACTCAAATCTGCCCCACGAAAACCCCAACGTCAGCATCTAGGGACTGCATCAGCCCTTTCTGGCCCAGCGTCACCATAGCTCGCCCTGCGTCAGCCTCTGGAGGCACTGCATCAGCCCTTAGAGCCTCTGTGTCACCCACGCTGGCTCTCTGAGGCACTGCGTAGCTCCTGGCTGCCTCTGCGTGAGCCTTGGCTAGCTCTGCGTGAACCTCTGGCTGTCTCTGCGTCCCTCTCTCCCGACTTCTCTGCTGATCCTCTTGGTACTATCTCTCCCTCTCTACTTCTGTATCCACTGCCCCTCAGCTGCAACTCTAATCACTCTTTTGACTTCCTCAGCAAACCCTACCCCAAAAAATCGAAATCTTGATCAACTCGTGTGTTCTCCAAGTGACCCTCAAGCCTCTTATACTTTTCTCGTTGACAATTCAACTATCGAGATTAAGTCCCTAATAAACGGCTAAGATTAACTCTGGCTTGATCCATGACTTTTGGACCCTTCTAACACAGTTTTATATTAATTCACATTAATATTTTAATTTCCCTAAGTTTAGACTTAGGGACTCCATTAAAAATATTAATTATTTTAATAGATCCCAAACTGTTTAGAATTTGCCCAAACCATTTCTGGGTATTTGAGATCTCATGTGCTTTAGCCTCTCCACCAATTTTTGTGGCTAGAGCACATCCAATGCTACCCCAAATCAACACTCTGCTCCACGAAAATACGTTGAGATTTTCATTTAGCCACCCAACAAATCAATGCAGACTTCCTCCTAGAGTTTCGACCTACTCTCCCTTAAATATCGACCTACTGTAGCTTAAACCCAAATTGTTGTAGCTTCTCGAAATTCTCGGGTGAGTGTAGGTGATGTCTCGCTGAAAATATCGAGTTGTCTTCTAGCTGTACATTGCTTCTCCTTCCTTGCAGTCTTAGCATCCCCCACTTGACACCCTCTCTCATGTGGTCCCACTGTACATTGCTTCTCCCTCCTCAATAACACACTAGGTTTAGGTTTTCCCTCTCAAATGAAAGACAAAAAGGGAAAAGGCAAGGGTTTCTTATTATTCTCTCATGAGACTTGAGGAGAGGAGAGCAAGGAGCAAGGAGGATGAGTTTGCAGGTCTGAGGAAAAGGAAATTGAACACCAAAGAAGAACTCGAGTTTTCTGTTGGTTATTAGCATGAATCTTGAGATTTTCGGGCGAGGTTTTGCAGGCCGAGTTTCTTGTGTTCGCTGGCCAAAATAGCTGGGAAAGTCAATGTTGTTCTTGGTGGGTAGTTGACTGTGAGACTGAACATATTTTTGGTTTGGGAAGGAGTAGTTTGAATGTCTATTTTTATGCCATTGTACACTCACAAGGCCAAGTATTAAGGGAGGTTGTCTCATAGTATATTCATGGCCTGGAGCATGAATTTTGAGGCTCGTTTAGTTGGATTTTAGAAGGGAAATTACATCAAACTTTGGCACAAATTTCTGAGAAAGATTTCTGCTTTTCTTGGCACAAAAATCGAGGTACTATTGGGTGGCAACAAGCACAAAAAACATAGCAAATCATAGGCTGAGCTTATGGTTGTGTGAGGCACAATTTTCTGTGTAAATTTGGTAGTGACATCATCAAACATAAAAGGGAGATAAGTTGTTTTATCTCTGCTATGTATTTATTTTCCTTAAGGGCAATTAAGTCCTCCTTTAGAACTGGTTTTCCCCTTGTGGATTTTTCCAGGGTCATTGGAGCAAAAACAAATGTCTATTTTATTGAGATGTGCTTGCATTTAATATCCTATATCAAATGATGGTTAAATGAAGTAGAGTAGTCCTTATTGTTTCCTTTAGAGTTTGCAATGTTTTATACTAGATTTACTAGTTTGAGACTGTGTGCATGAAACTTATACAAAGTAAATTGAAACTGGTGTTGAAATTGGGTAGCTTCAAGATGAATTTCCCTAATGCCCAAAGCAAGATTTAAAGTGGTCGAAATATTATTATGTGTCAAGATATATTTAATTTGAATTTGTGGCTTTCCCTCCAAGGATTCTTACAAAGTCGGCTCCAATTCTTTTAAGAAGGAATATTATTAAAACAAATTTGAATTTAATTCCCATGTTATTTCAAGTTGACCTTCCATGGCTAAAGTTGGCTCACCCTAAACACATGACTTTCACACATGGAATCAACTATAAGTACCCATCATCCCTCCTCCGTTTGATTAATCAATTCAGACTTCTGTGACGGTTCGGGTATACTTCTAAGGTCTGCATCTCTGGCTTGCTTGTGGATTGTTGATGGTTTGTTTTGCATATTTTTTGAGGTTTGATTGCTCTAAGGCTCGCAATAAAATACAACGACTCGATGTTATCTCTTTACAGTGATCCATGTGGCTCATACTTTGCTTCTGAGACTCGCAATCCTTTTCAAGGTTCGCGTCATTTGTGGATCTCATTCCTATCTGAAGCTCAGATCACAATTATGACCCACATTCTATTTACTGTGATTTACTTTATTAATTATGGATCACACTTATGTTGTATGTCTCTTATGATCTTTGTATGGCAACGCATATGTCTCTATGGTGGATCGCTTGACTATATATCTTGCATAGTAGCCCACATTCTTCGTCTATAGCTCGCACATCGCTCTATTCAGTATTTGATGGCTCGAAATTTCTCTGTGGTTCTTGTATTCATCTGCGGTTTGCTTTGATCCTTGTAATTCATTTTTCCTGTATGGATTGCATCTATCCTTAGTGGCGTGGAGCTTGTATTGACTCGCATATACTCTCTGTTGATTGTCGAGGTTAGTATTATCTCTCTATGGCACATAAGTGACTCGAATATATTATTTGCTCTTGCTTTTGTTATATGGACTCGCATCAGTAACTCTGGATAGAGATACCTTTTCAGTATGACAATTGTATACAGGTTGATCGTAACACTTATGATGACTATGTCAATGACTGCATGTAACCTTACGTATAACAAAAACTTTGGTACAACAGTATATGTTTGGCAGCAACCTTGAACTTGATATGTCAGAAGACAATACTAAACTTATATGGCATTAACTTTGTTAATCTTTGATTTGACAGTTACCTTTGGTATGCAGTATATGTTGATTTTTGGTAGCATCGAATGTGCTCTAAGCCTCAAAATTTGCAGGGAGGCTTGTATACATGTATTCCACAACACCCAAATTCGTTTTGAGAAATTCCACACGGAATCAGTGATACTAAAATAATTAATTATTTTTAATGTGTGCTTAAGTCTAAACTTGGGAAATTAAAATAATTAATGGGTATTAATCTAACTGTGGGTGAAACTTCTAGAAGAAGACAAGGATCAAGCCAAAATGATCCGAGCCATTGATTAGAATCTAATCTGGGTCGTTGGGTCTCAGCAGAAGGATTATAAGAGGAGGCTTGATGGGCATTTGGAAAATACATCGAATGAGAGATCAGAGATCGAATTTATGAAGAGAGCAACGCAATAGTTGCGAGAGAGAGATTCGAAGTGATTTCTTGCGTGAGGGGCAGGGATAGTTCTCGTTGGAGAATTTCTTGATCCAGAAATACATTTCAGAAGAGGCAGAGAGAGATCCCAAAGAGGCCGCGCAGAGGCTACGCTGCCAGCGTAGGTTGATGCAGAAGCAGCAGAGCCTTTGAGGAGATCCATATTTTGCTGGAGAGGTCGAGTTTTGAAGCTAGGAGCCGGGATGTGAGACTGAGAGGGCAAAAATCGAAGTCTTAGAGGCAAATCGATTAGCAGAGGGAGTGACGCAGTCCCCAAAAGCTGTGACATAGGGCCTACACAGTGACTACGGAGGGACAGGTAGGGGCTAGCCATTTTGTGGCTGGATCAGTTAGGATCTCCAGTGATAGTGTGTGATATATCTCACTCATCTCTCTTTTAGTCATATTCTTTGTATTGGATAGCCAAGAAGGCCTTCAAAGATTTGTATTTAGAAAAAACTACTGCTTAATAATACAAACCCTCAGTTGCTGCACCGGTTTTCCCGCATTGGGTTTTTCCGGGGACATTCGTCCAAAAATAACGGTGTCACTTGTGTGTGCTATTTCTTTCTTGCTCAGTTCTTGTTTCCACATATAATTTAATTAGTGGAGGCCGTAGTGTATTGCTTTCGATATTTACCGTAGAGCACCGTAAATAATTTGTTTAGTTATTTGACAAATAGAAGAAACTTAATTAGTTGTTGCAGCTCTAAGCCTCAAAATTTGTAGGAAGGTTTGGACACATGTATTCCACAATACCCATAAATCGTTTTGGGAAATTCTGCCCGGAATCAGTTTTATTAAAATGATTAATTATTTCTAATGGGTGCCTAAGTCTAAAATTTGGAAAGTGAAATAATTAAAGGATATTAATATAACTGTGGGTGAAACTTGTAGAAGAAGATGAGGATCAAGCCAAGATGATCTGAGCCATTGATTAAAATCTAATCTGGGCCGTTGGTTCTCAACAAAAGGATTATAAGAGGAGACTTGATGGGCATTTGGAAAATACATCGAGTGAGAGATCAAAGATCGAATTTATGAAGAGAGCAACATAGAATTTGCCAGAGAGAGATTCGAAGTGATTTCTTGCAGTGAGGGTAGGGATAGTTTCGGTTGGAGAATTTCTTGATCCGGGAATACATTTTAGTGGAGGCAGAGAGAGATCCGAAAGAGGCAACACAGAGGCTACACTGGCCAGCATAGGCTGACGCAGAAGCAGCACAGAACCTGTGAGGAGATTCGTATTTTTCTGGAGAGGTCGAGTCTGAAGCTGAAAGTCAGGGTGTGAGACCGAGAGGTCAGAAATCGAAGTGTCAGAGGCAAATCGATCAACAGAGGGAGTTACGCAGTCCCAGAAGTTGTGACGCAGGGCCTACGTAGTGACTGTGCAGAGACAGCTAGGGGCTAGCCATTTTGTGGCTGGATCAGTCAGGATCTCTAGTGATAGTGTGAGATATATCTCACTCATCTCTCTGTCAGTCATATTCTTGGTATTGGATAGCTAACAAGGCCTCCAAAGATTGTATTCAGAAAAAACTACTGCTTAATAATACGAACCCTCACCTGCTGCATCGGTTTTTCCGCATTGGGTTTTTTCGGGGACATTTGTCCGAAAATAACGGTGTCACTTGTGTGTGCTATTTCTTTCCTTCTCAGTTCTTGTTTCTGCATATAATTTAATTAGTGGAGGCTGCAATGTATTGGTTTCGATATTTACTTTAGAACAAAGTAAATAATTTGTTCAGTTATTTGACAAATAGAAGAAACTTAATCAGTTGTTGCAGCTCTAAGCCTCAAAATTTGCAGGAAGGTTTGAACACATGTATTCCCCAATACCCATAAATCGTTTTGGGAAATTCCGCCCAGAATCAGTTTTATTAAAATAATTAATTATTTTTAATGGGTGCCTAAGTCTAAACTTAGGAAATTGAAATAATTAAAGGGTATTAATCTAACTGTGGGTGAAACTTCTAGAAGAAGATGAGGATTAAGCCAAGATGATCTGAGCCATTGATTAGAATCTAATATGGGTCGTTGGTTGTCAACAGAAGGATTATAAGAGGAGACTTGATGGGCATTTGAAAAATACATCGAGTGAGAGATCAAAGATCGAATTTCTGAAGAGAGCAGCACAATATTTGCCAGAGAGAGATTCGAAGTGATTTCTTGCAGTGAGGGCAGGGATAGTTCCGGTTGGAGAATTTCTTGATCCGGGAATACATTTCAGAGGAGGCAGAGAGAGATCCGGAAGAGGCAGCGTAGAGGTTACACTGGCCAGCATAGGCTGACGCAGAAGTAGCGTAGAGCGTGTGAGGAGATCCATATTTTTCTGGAGAGGTCGAGTTTTGAAGCCATGAGCCAGGTGTGAGACCGAGAGGGCAGAAATCGAAGTCTAAGAGGCAAATTAATTAACAGAGGGAGTGATGCAGTCCCAGAAGCTGTGACACAGGGCCTATGCAGTGACTGTGCAGAGGTTGTGTAGAGACAGCTAAGGGCTGGCCATTTCGTGGTTGGATCAGTCAGGATCTCCAATGATAGTGTGAGATATATATCACTCATCTCTCTGTCGGTCATATTCTCTGTATTGGATAGCCAACAAGGCCTCCAAAGATTGTATTAAGAAAAAGCTACTGCTTAATAATACAAACCCTCAGCTGCTGCACTGATTTTCCCGCATTGGGTTTTTTCGGGGACATTTGTCCAAAAAATAACGGTGTCACTTGTGTGTGCTATTTCTTTCTTGGTCAGTTCTTGTTTCCGCATATAATTTAATTAGTGGAGGCTGCAATGTATTGGTTTCGATATTTAACATAGAACAAAGTAAATAATTTGTTCAGTTATTTGACAAATAGAAGAAACTTAATCAGTTGTTGCAGTAGAAATTTGGGTCTTCCAAATTTTCACATGGGATCAGAGCTGTAGGTGAAGCAAGAGAGCAGAGCCGGAAGAGCCCAATGCTGAAGAGAAGGAGGGTCGAAGTGCTGCGTGAGTAGCAAATCAAATCCCCAAAGGGATTGCGCAGTCCAGACCAAGAAGGAAAAATTTTGAAAGGAAAAATTTTTGTGGGAAAATCTCTCTGAGTGAGTTGATAGAGAGAACGATTTCCAGGTCGAAGTTTGCCAGTGTCAGAGGGAGCTACGCAGAAGCATCAATGGAGAGCAGTTTTTTGGTGAGACGCAGTTTTCTGTAGCAGTTACTGAGGCAAAAAAACGTCAAAAGGAAGAAGAGAGTCATTGTTGAGGGAATTTCTTCCTTAGAGGATTCCTAGCCACTAGCTAGGGAATTCAATTTCTCCATTGTTGAGCAGCAACAGAGAGGAGCTGATCTACTAACTCCAGCATGGAGTGCGTAGGCTAGCTTGGTGCTGCGCAGAGGAGAGACAGCAGCAGAGAGGAGCTGATCTACTAATTCTAGCATGGAGTGCGTAGGCTAGCCTGGTGCTGCGCAGAGGAGAGAGGAGGTAGTTTGACAGTTCGTTGGTAGAGATGGCAGCTAATGGGTTGCGAGATCAGGATCGGTTGGAGGGTGCATCCAACTATGTGATTTGGAAGGCAAGGATCTCATGCCTTTTGGATGAGCACAATCTCAAAACCTAAGTCGACAGTGTGGTAGTTGTATCCTCGGATCCAAATCCGCTCAAGAAGTACAAGGCTGAGATGGCAAAGGCCAAACGATTGATCCTTGATGGGGTGAGGGATCACGTAGTGTCTCACATTTCCGACAAGGATACAACCCAACAAATGTGCGAAGCATTGGCCACGCTATACGAAGGATCTTCTAAGCAGCGAAAGATGTACTTGGAGCAGAAGATGAGACCACGCAGATGCAGAAGGGGGAACGCATTGATCAGTTTCTAACGAAACTTAAGGAGATCCGAGACTTGTTGGAAGCTGTGGGGTCAACATCTCAACCTACCTACTGAGATGGTGAGGCTGGCCCTAAATTCAGTGTCAGAAGAATGGCAAGTGTTTGTTCAGAGCATCTTGGGCAGAGAGAGATTGCCAGATTGGGAAGGGATGTAGGCCGCTCTTCAGCAGGAAGACATGAGGAGAGACATAGTAAAGTGAAAACATGATAGTAGCAGCAATAGTGGGACGAAGCGAAAGGAGGAAGATGAGTGCAACCCTCGCATCTAAGGGGCAACGGGAGCAACGGAAGAAGAAGAAAGATGTTTCGAAGATCAAGTGCTTCTAGTGTGGTGAACTTGGTCACTATGCTACACAATGTCCTCTCAAGAAGAAGGACAAGGACGAGAAGCATGATCGGAAGGCTACATCCACACAAATCGAGGAGGAGGAGTTTGCCATGATTGCCCAGAGGTGGGGTGATCTAGAACTGTAGTTTGAAAGAACTGCAGATGGGCAGGATCCTTGAGGAGTCCACCTCTTGGATCAATACCTTGCTACGGGAGCCCAAATCAGAAGTAGCGGGATGAACCAGTGTTAGTTGATGCAGAGGAGTGTCAGAGTGACAATTGCAGTGGTTAGGATCGCTAGAGACTGAGCAGCGCAGAGCTAGAGTTGGCAGCGGTGTAATTGGTACAGAGTAAAGTCAGTAGTAGCGTAGAGGCTTCAGAGGGTCAGCGCAGAGACTAGCAGCAGTCAAAACTCTAGCAACAAATGCATTATGCTGAACACTTGTTCAGTAATTTTGGATGCTTTTCTGTTGCTGATGCAGTAGCAGCAACAGTTGGAGAAGGTTGCAGTGCAGATGCAGTGTTGGCAGTGGCAGTGGTAGCAGCAGCACAAATGCATAAATTATGAGGGTTGCAGTATAGATGTAGTGTTGGTAGTGGCTGTGTCAGCAACAGTGTAGATGTAGTGTTTGCCTAGGAGTTGGTGGGAAGCGATGTCAGCCATCAACAACGCAGAGGGAGATGTTATAGAGAAGGTTGATGCTTCAACGGGTTGCATTACTAGAGCACATTCCTTGCTAAGAGGGAGTGTTCATTTCTGGTAGCATTGGATGTGCTCTTTGCAGGGAGGCTTGGACACATGTATTCCACAATACCCAGAAATCGTTTTGGGAAATTCCACCCAGAATCAGTTTTATTAAAATAATTAATTATTTTTAATGGGTGTCTAAGTCTAAACTTAAGAAATTAAATAATTAAAGGGTATTAAACTAACTGTGAGTTAAACTTCAAGAAGAAGATGAGGATCAAACCAAAATGATCTGAGCCATTGATTAGAATCTAATTTGGGCCGTTGGTTCTCAACAGAAGGATTTTTATAGGAGGCTTGATGGGCATTTGGAAAATACATCTAGTGAGAGATCAAAGATCAACTTTCTGAAAAGAGTAGCGTAGTAGTTGCCAGAGAGAGATTCGAAGTGATTTCTTGTAGTGAGGGGCAGGGATAGTTCTGGTTGGAGAATTGAATTCCCTGATCCGGGAATACATTTCAGAGGTAGAGAGAAATCCAGAAGAGGTAGTGCAGAGGCTACACTGGCTAGCGTAGACTGACGCAGAAGCAACGCAGAGCTTGTGAGGAGATCCGTGTTTTGCTGGAGAGGTCGAGTTGTGAAGTCGGAGCCGGGGTGTGACATCGGGAGGGCAGAAATCGAAGTTTCAGAGGCAAATTGATCAACAGAGGGAGTGACATAGTCACCAGAAGTCGTGACGTAGGGCCTACGTGGTGTCTGTGCAGAGAGAACTAGGGGCTAGCCATTTCGTGGCTAGATCAATGAAGATACCCAGTGATAATGTGAGGTATATCTCACTCATCTCTCTGTCAGTCATATTCTCTGTATTGGATAGCCAACAAGGCATCCAAAGATTGTATTAAGAAAAAACTACTGCTAATAATACAAACCCTCAGCTGTTGCACTGGTTTTCTTGCATTGGATTTTTCCTGGGACATTTGTCAAAAAATAATAGTGTCACTTGTGTGTGCTATTTCTTTCTTGCTCAGTTCTTGTTTCCGCATATAATTTAATTAGTCGAGGCTGCAGTGTATTGGTTTCAACTTTCGATATTTACTGTAGAACACATTAAATAATTTGTTTAGTTATTTGACAAATAGAAGAAACTTAATCAGTTGCTGCAGTAGAAATTTGGGTCTTCCAAATTTTCATAGTGTATTCATAAGTGTGACTTTGACCCCTATGATAGTTGATATGGTCGTGACCTCGTTGCATTCATCCCTGTGATAACATATTCTCGTTGTCTGTGGCCTTAATGACAATATATAATATATGGCAGTGATGTGTGTCTAATGACATTGTGCCTCTATGACAATATATTTAGTGAAGGAATCAAACCCTAATAGACCTAATCAGTTAGGGTTTTGCTAACCAGTGACACTTGGACAATGATCTTACTCTTCTTAATGACAATGACTTGTTATGGATTCATGATGATAGTGATTCAGGATGGCAGTGAATTAACATAGTGTTCTATGATGTATATATATCAGTGACCTTGCTCCATGATGACCTAGTAGGTCTAGCAGTGACTTTATATGGCCCAATAGATGTGACAACGCTTTATGATGATATTGTTTCTTGCAACTATGATATGGTAGAAACTTTCTTGGACCCATTTTGTTATCAGAAGTCAGTTCATAATCGCAGTTGTGGACTGACTTGGATTGGCCATAGGAGGCCTGATGGAATGATGTATCTCATTATGGATGTACTTTGTATCTTAGCCAAACAATTGATGAATATCTAATAGAAGAAGAATCCGGTTGGGTTTCCCCCCTTGTGGGGTTTTTCCTCGGTCTTTGACGTAAATCTCAGTGTCCCACTTATGCATGCTTTTCTTCCACTGTTCCTTGTTGTTCCACTACATTGTTGATATTTATTGTTCTCTCTACATAATTGTTAATGATGAAATGATATGGGGTGAATGTTATATCAAGAATGTAATGTCAAATTGATGAAAAGTTCATAGATGTAATTATCTTCAACAGAGAACAATCTAGCCCTAAAACTTAACAACTGAAAGGGCTATAACATTACAAAAATTTCTTCATGGAATCAAAGCTTGGGAAGCTCTAGATCTGATAAAGGAACCTTTAGATCTAAGGGAAACCTTTAGCTAATAAGAATAACCAACAAGTTACCTTCTGCTACAAGTCAATAAATAGTGAACCAAAACTACATTTAGATACCTAGAGATTGGTTTTTGAGAGGGAGGCATATTTGGGGTTTACAAATTGAGATTTTGTGTTGTTTGTGAGAATCGTGGCGATTGGTATAAGGGTGGAGGACATATTGGTAGGGGCAAAGAACTTTGGCCCTTGGAAGGAGAGGATGATGCTTTTGTTTGAGGAGTTGGAGGTATGGGACATTGTGGAGAATGGCGTGCAACCTCCTAGAAATCTTGCTAAGTTGAGTGAGTTCAACATGAAGAATGTAAAAGTGAAGAGAATCATTCTCGATGCCATCAGAGACCACCTATTCCCTCATGTGACTAGGAAGAAATTTGCCTACGAGATGTTGGAGTCCCTAGTCACACTACACCAGAGTTCCATTGAGAATATGAAGATGGTGTTGAGGCATAAGCTAAGAAACACCAAGATGACCAAGACTGACAATGTGACCTCATTCCTCACCAAGATCTCACAGGTGAAGGATGAGTTGGCTGTTGTGGGAGAGGCTATCCCTGAGGACTAGTTGATCAGGATCGTACTAGATGGTTTCACCCAGCCGTGGGATGGATTCATACATGGCATTGTTGCCAGAGAGCATTTTCCAAACAAGAGGAGGATGCGGGATGATTTCATCTAGGAATGCCAAGAGCGACAATTAGAGTGGTGGGGTAGATGGAGCATGAATTTTGAGGTTCATTCAACGTGGTTCTAGGAGGGAAATTACATTAGACTTTGGCACAAATTTCTGAGAAGGATTTTTGCTATTCCTGACATAGAAATCGAGGTACTACTGGGTGGCGACAAGCACAAAAAACAAGGCAAATCACAGGTTGAGCTTATGACTGTGTGAGGCAAAATTTTGCGGTGTAAATTTGGCAGTGATATCAACAAGCATAAAAGGGAGATAAGTTGTTTTACCTTTGTTGTGTATTTATTTTCCCTAAGAGTAATTAAATCCTCTTTTAGAACTGTTTTTCCCCTTGTGGGTTTTTCTAGGGTCTTTAGACCAAAAACAATTGTCTATTTTTTGAGTGTGCTTGCTTGTATATTTTCTTCATATCAGCTAGAAAGGCAAATGTGTGTAGGTAGCTTAAATGTTTCAAATTAATTTGTATTGAATGTTTTAGATCACCTAACTATTTGGGGTGAGGGCATTAAACATACTTGCAAAAAATTTGAAAATGGGAAGGTCTTCGAACTAGCAAAATAATCTACATGTTATTAGAGCTCGAGTTTTTCAGCTTACCATATAGAATTTTTTGTAATGTTGTAGCCCTCCTAGTTTCAATTTATTTTGCATAAGTTTAATGCCCACAGTCCCAAACTAGTAAATCTGATATAAAACTTTGCAAATACTAAAGGAAACAATTAGGACTACCCTACTTCATTTCACCATCAGTTGATATAGATATTAAATGCAAGCACATGGCAATAAAATAGACACTTGTTTTTTGGTCCAATGACCCTGGAAAAACCCACAAGTGGAAAACCAGTGAAAGGATGATTTTTATTGCTTCCTAGGAAAATGAATACACAACAAATAACACCAGACTTCTCTCTTTTTCTTGCTGATGTCATTGCCTAGGTTTACTTAGAAATTTGAGCCCCACATAGTCATATAACTCAGCTTGTTAGATGCCTCAAATTATGTGCATAATGTCACCCAACAGTGCCTCGAAATTTGTGTGAGACTAAGCATAACTTTCCAGAAATTTCGTGGCTCAGTGCTCTCCTTGCTACCTTGGGGTTCTTGTGTAGGAGCCACAAATATGTGTGATATTGTTCTCCTAGGATCTCGGCCCAGCTGCTATGGCTTTGACAAATTTGAGCAGCTTCTTTTCTCCATGCAAAATACGCTGAGATCCTCAGTCATCCACCCAACAATTCAATGCAAACTCCCTCCTAGAGTTTCAGCCTGCTCTCCCTTAAATATCGGCCTTTTGTAGCTTAAACTTGAATTGCTGTAGCTTCTCGAAATTCTCAAGCTGGGTGTAGGTGATCTCCAGCTGAAAAACTTGGGTTGTCTTCTTGCTGTACATTGCTTCTCCTTCCTTGCAATCTCAGCATCCTCCTTGCTCCTTGCTCTCCTCTCCTCCTCAGTAGCACACCTAAGAGATAATGAGAGCGCGTCTCTTTTCCTCTACGCTCTCCTCAGATTCTCATGAGAAGAATAATGCAAAAAACCTTTCCTTTTCCTTTTTGTCTTCTAATGAAAAGAGAACCTTACCCCTAAAGATCTAATCGGCTAGATTAAATCTCAGCTCATTAGATCAAGGGTAGAGATCATTTCTCTCTCATGACCCCTTTTCTCATGTGTCCCCCCCCTCACTTAATTAACTCCTAGTCACATTTTAATGTTTTGTACCATGCACACTTTTCCTATCATAAAGTCACTTTTAGAATATAAAAGTCACTTTAATACTAAAAGGCACTCTATACGTTTTTCTCACTAATATCACATTTAAAAGATAAAGTAACTTTATTAAAAAGGTACTTAGTACATATATCCATAAAAAGTGACTTTGCTTCATGACATTAATAAAACTCATAATGTCAGATGACAAAAAGGTTATTAATGTGTCTCTCTCGGCCAAAAAGATAAATACCTGGGAAACACTTCTTTGGTACTAGTTTTTTCAACACTTGCTCTTATCAAGGATGTGTTTCCTAGTGCATTGGCCTTTTTGCCTAGGAAAACGCTTTAATGACCTTTTTTTCATCAGACATTATGAGTTATATTAGTGTCATGGAGTTAAGTCACTTGAGGTAGGTACTTTTTAATAAAGTCATTTTATGTTTTAAATGTGACTTTTGAGAGAAAAAGTACAAAATGATTTTTATGTTTTAAAAGTGACTTTATGAGAGAAGAAATGCACATGGTACAAAACATAAAAGTGACTAAGATTTTTTTAAGTTAGGGGGACCACATGAAAGAGGGGGTCAAGTGGGGGACTTGATCTCATCCATTGATCTCATGGGTTGAGATTTAATCCTAGCCCTTGATCACTAAGTTTAGGTTTTCCCTCTCTATTGAAAGACAAAAAGGTAAAAGGGAAGGTTTTCTTATTATTCTCTCATGAGACTTGAGTATAGAATAACAAGGAGCTAGGAGTAGGAGTTTGCAGGTCTGAGGAAAAGGAAATTGAGCATCAAAGAACCCGAGTTTTATGCTCTTTTGGTCATAAGGTATGATTATAAATGTTGGTACAATTTATTCCTCTTGAGCACAAATCACTTATCTTGGGAGAATCACCTTGCCACAAACTTTGCCCCACTCTTCCAATGCTTTCATTCGCTGCCGGAGCCTTGGTAGTCTACACGATGTACCTGTAACCCTCACTAGGAGGTCATGGATGAAACAATTATAACCAAACAAAAGATACAAAGGCAAGAGGCTAACCAAAAAATTAAGTAATGAACAAGGAAGAAAGAGACTGTGCAATCAACGAAACTATTTGGAACCTATTCTCTGAAAAGACTGAACTCATTCTCTTTGTGGCAGCACTGGAATATCACTGTGTTGTCACCTTGAGAGATCTTGACAAAATTGAGAATGCTTCAAGGATGTATACGTGTTCTTCAAACTGCCTTTGACTTTGACCATAACTCTGATACCATGTTGGAAATCCATAGAGGTGGCAGTTAAAACTATTTCCCTTATTAATGACATTATCTTGTGATGTTTTTATTATTATTAATTCTTTCGATTTATCTTTTCTTATCATCAAGACTAATGCCAAGCAATGAATAAAAGAGTACACAAGATGTAGGCACACTGCCAGGGCAAAACTCCCCTCGCGGGGAAAACCAATCACAAATTCTTACTTCAATAGATTCAAAATGAGACGGCCAAGACCCTTACAACTTAGACTCAAGACTACCTCCATCAAATCATCCTCCTTTCACTGTGTTTGCATACTGAGGTTCATATCACTGTGTTAGCACCAAATACTTGCTACACTAAAACATCATTACTACAGTACCACTAAAATCTTCTTATAGTGAAACCTTCTCACTGTGATGTCATCGACATTGTGTTATTCCCTTGCAGTGATATCCGAACTTCAAACTCATTGATGATTCGAGCTTCCTATAGTGATAGCGAAATTCGCTTACTGTGATTACACCGAGACTTACTCCTGTAATATCTGAACTTTTCTTCTCTATTAGAGCACCAAAATTATCTCTCTGAAATTTGAGCTTTTCTTCTCTGTTAGAGCACCAAAAATATCTCTGGGATTGCACCGAAAAACTTCCTCTGAGATGCACTGAAACTTCCTCTCTAATCACTGAAATTTGTCCTGGAAATTGCAAGCTCTGTGGTTGATGTAATGCGAAGATCCCAGACTGGTATATATAGTGGTTCGTTCGTCCTAAATGAGTCGTTCTAAGTTGCATGAAACACCGAGTACATTTAGAAATGTCATCTCCCAAAAATGGAGACATCGACATAAACGTCATATGTGTATATATAAAAAATATATATATATATATAATTAAATAAGTGAATAACACAATATCTTGGCAAAAAAAAAAGGGAATAAGATCCATATATGACAATTTAAAAGGAAAAGCAAGTCTATATTAACTCTAATAGATGATTACATGATGGTCGAGTTTCAACTCAGTTTCCGCCAAGTTTCGGAGTTTTGGGTACGGGTATGGCCAAAAATGTCGGGGTCATTGAAGTTTCGTGCAACATAGGAGTCGACATGTATCATGAAGAGACGTGTCTTTAAATTGAGTTTACATGTGTTCTTTTGATAATAATTCTTTGGAGGCCGACATTGAAGAGGTTGTCTTTGATGAGTAGATGACTTGATGGAGGAGTCAAACAATAAATGACTTTGACAATAACCTAAAGCCTACAATGGAGGCTTGACCTATAATTGACCCAAGCATGAAACCCATGCTTGAATAAGTCAATTCAATTTAATAATAAAATTCTTTTGACAAATATATTACATTTTAACTTCAAGTACAATTATGAAGACCGAACCTAGTTACATTTTTCAACAGACATAAATTTCCTCAATCATATAGCTTCCTTTCCTACTTCACATACAACAACAACAGAATCCTACTTTCCTTCTTTCAGCAGCACCTCAATATACATTCTCCAATTTTTTCTTCAAGGTATTCATCATGACTATAATATGCCCTCCCTCTCAACTGGGGAGATATCCTTCGTACTTTTATCTAGGCTCCCTATTAACTTAGGGAGATCAACGACATTAGAGAATCTTTCATGGCTTCCATCCTTCTTATCAAAGTCATTTTGATCATCATTATTCATATAAATTCCTTTATCATGCTTATCAACCAAATCAACTTTACGCAAATATATTCTGCATCTTGAAGATTATGTACCTGCACAACTTGGATAGCAAGTACAACCAACTACATATATAGAAGCATGATCTTAACTATATCAGAATCATATAATAATGTAAGTGTTGGACTTTAGACATCAAATACCTAAACTTAGTTAGGTTCATAATCAACAAGAGACACATTTTTATACTTCAATTTCTTGCTAGGGTTTTGTCATAAACCCTAGACTTCATCATCAAGACTTCGAGCAACTCAATCAAGATAGCAATCTTCATTATATCTAGGGTCTCAATATTACTTTCAGAGATATGGCATACTCTACTATAATATATTGCAAACATTAGAAGCAATTCAAACAAGTATAGTTCTACAATGTATCCAACAACTTTAGAATCCACAAGTATAGTTCTACAATGTATCCAACAACTTTAGAATCCATATGTTAGACTTCTACTAGGATTATTTCAAACCCTAGATTCCATATTCGAGATACTACAACACAATCAAAGTTTTCAACTAAATGACCAACTTCTACTATGGCTTGTTGTAAACCCTATATTTTATCATCACATTTGAAACAAAATCATCTCATCATACCCTAGAATATCGAACTTCTACTAGGGCTTATCAACAAATAGGTTAGCACAAATACATATCTAGGATAATCATGCACAAGCATATCATAACATATATTAGACAAACCCAAGACACAAATATCAATACATTTAAAGTCAGACATATAACAATCTTGATTAGACTAGGGTTTCGATCAGACAGACAAACATATCACTAGCGTTTTTATTCCTAGGAGCTTATTCTCGATGCGTAAGTGTTTTACTCATAAACCATAATTTACCAAACCTCAAGGTCTAGGAACACATTACCATCCAAACCTAAAGGACTAGGGTTTCAAACATGACATTACCATCAAAACCCCAAACATCAAAAGAATAATATTTTCTAGATTTCATCAGTAACCCTAAGTAGACTAGGGTTTTTCATATTAGCATACCCTTAGGTTAGTGTTTTACAAAGAACCTTTTAGGGTTCCACAAACATGATGTTTTTAATGAGGGTAGATTCAATCTAATGATTAATCACCCAAACAAGAATCTCTATGATTCAAAGGTCTTAGACATAACACTTATTAGTATTGTCAA
This sequence comes from Pinus taeda, assembly GCA_000404065.3. Lineage (NCBI taxonomy): Eukaryota > Viridiplantae > Streptophyta > Pinopsida > Pinales > Pinaceae > Pinus > Pinus taeda. The sequence goes on from APFE030011075.1 coordinate 47,415, forward strand.
ATAGATTTAAATGACTATACCTTTGAAGAGAACAAAACTTATGATCTAAAACATACCTTTAAGTTGTTTTCTAGACTTTGTGAGATCTTCTCCACAACCCTTAAGCATATCAACAAGCTTTTCCTAAATAGGGAAATATAAAAGGAAATGTTATTAGCATCTAATATAAACACATCTAAATAAGAAAAAGAAAACCAAACATAAAAGATAATACGAGAAGTAAGATACTTATCTTTGGAAAAATGGTGAGGGCTCCCTCTTAATCCAATCTTGAGGGATACCTATAACTTTAACAAAACAATTCAAAAATGTTTTTACAAAGCATGTTAAACCTACAAGTACTAGAAATCAAAGCATAAAGGAAAATAATTCAAAACTTTAGAGTAAAAGCATAAAGTCCCTAAGAGTCCCTAGCAAATAAGTCTTTCACTTCAGATTCTTCCTTTTTGTTCTTCTTTGATGGTCCTTCATCGACAACATTTGCTTGATCCCTATTTCGCTTTCTATTTCTTGGATTCTCAAGACAATCACTTCTATAGTGACCCATCTTGTGGCAATTGTAGCATTCGATTTTGGATAGGTATGCCTTCCTTCTAGGCCCTTTAGACTTCTTGAAGGTTCCTTTGTTCTTGTGATGAGCAGAATAGGCATTTGAAACTTTCTCCTCTTCATTCTCTTTGTTGCTCACTAATGAAATTTTGACTTCTTGATTGTATGCATTCCATAATTGTTTGAATGTAGGTGTTTCCTTCCAACGGTTGAGGCCTGATGAAAAGGCACTCCAGGATGTTGGTAATCCTAGAAGTGCAGTAATTACCATCTCCTTTTCAGGTACTATCTCATCGATTGCCTAGAGTTCATCTCTGTTTCTAGCTATTCTTACAAACAAGGATGCCAAAATGTCTTCCTTTGTCATCTTTATGGTTCTTAGTTCATTCTTAAGACTTGCTATTTGACCAAGATTCTTGATTGTGAATAATTTGGATAATGCCTCATACATCTCTTAAGCATAATCTAAGTTGGATATATATGGGACGAGGTCATCCTTTATTCCATTCACCATTAGTATCATGGCCAATATCTTTGTTTCTCTGAACTTTGTCTTTTTGCATCACTTGACTCATTTGGCTTCTTTATTTTTCCTTTGACTAGATCCAAGACTTTATTCTTCTCGAGGATGAGATATATTCTCTTTTTTCATGCTCTGTAATTGGATGCTCCTAGTTTGTTTTCTCCCTTCATTGAGTTAGACATTGTTCTTGAAGATGATAGGCTTGACTTCTTATATGAACATTTTCCTTGATGACCCTTTATTCAAGCTTCTTAAAACTCCTTATCCTCCTTTTAATAGATCTTCACGTTGCCTTTTTCCTTCTTCTTCACCTTAGCTCTAATACCATGTTGGAAAATCAGGAAAGGCAAAACGATTTTCTTTATGTTGATAATTACTTGTGAAATTCTTATGTTCTTATTAACTTTCTTATGCTCTTCTTTTACTTTAGTTCGTCAAGCAATTGCCAAGACAATAACACGAAGATCACATACACCAGATTCAGGTGGAGAGCCAGGGAAAAACCCCTATCTGGGGGAAAACCCAATAAAAAACTCTTCCTTTAATAGTTTCACGAGATGACCCAAGACTCCTTGACCTAGACACAAACTTCTTTCAATCACCAAGTCAACCCTTCCTTTCTTCTTCAGATGATAACCTTCTAGCAACAACTTCGACCTAGCACTTCGATCTTGTAGCAGTAGAATTTCGACTTCTCTAGCAATTGAACTTCGATCTAGCAGTAACTTCAACCCAGCAGAATCCAGAATTTTGACCTTCCGAACAACAGAATTTCGACCTTCCCAGCAACAAAATTTCGACCTAGCAAATAGCCCAGTAAATCCAGATGTGTGAGAGAGAGACAACCCAGAAAAACTTCGATTTTCCTTCTCTAGCATATCTCCTCGTCCTTTTGCAACTTCACAATTTTTCTGCTTCCTTTTCTTGGATATCGAACTTGTGTGAGAGTATCTTCCAAATGAATTGAACTGCTTGTATATATAGCTATTTTTGGAGGTCGAATTACCCTCATGTAGGCCGACTTGATCAGGAAAGGGCCGACTTGGTGTGGAGGTGACAATTGACTTATTTTACTCAATATTAATTCTCTTTACATGATTCAAAAGCCCAAGAAGGGTCTCTTTAAATGGTCAATGACACTAATGACTCAAGACAAAACCTAAAAGTCCTCAATGGGGACTTTGGCCTAAAACATGATGACCCAAGCATGAAACCCATGTTTTAATAAGTCATAACAATAATAATAATTTTTTTTTTCTTTATTTTGATAAATACATTTCATTGTGACTCAAATACAATTATGAAGACCGAACCTAGTTACATTCTTCAACAAGAGGTCCCACCGGACTAGGGCTAAAGATGAACCCCTTGATATGGTGAGAGAATAGATTTACAGTCAAGATCAGTCAATATTCCAGATCACCCCTTTATTCATAGTAAATGTCCAAAACAAGCAAGTATAAGCACCTGATTGGAAAATGATCAAAGTACCTTTTGAACAATAGCCCACCTTCATCCAAGTGTTAATGTTGAATGGTGAGAGGCATATGGTTAATGCAAATGGTGGAGGCACATGGCATATCATTTTCAAATAGTAGTTGTAACTTGTCAGGGGTTGTTGGCTCTTTAGTTGTCAAACATAGGAGAAACGTTTTCTCCTATGGGGTTACCCATTTTGGTGGGTAACACAACCCACAACAGAACATGGTTGCTGAAATGACGAATTGGGCCATAGTTGGGGTTGCCAAGGCAATGATTCATGATCGCGATCTGTCCATGTTCCTTTGAGCGAAGGCATGCATTTCGACAATATATGTACAAAACAGGAATCCTCATAAGGTCTTGGGGAACATGTGTTGAGAAATCTAGGGCATCAATAGTTAGGTGATTTCTCTACTTATGATAATTGCTTGTGATATTCTTTTTACTTCTTGATTACGATCTTCTCTTCTTGAGTTATTATTGTGTTCTTTTCATCAAGACAATTATCAAATCATGAACAACAAGGAGATAAGGGACACAGTATATAGGCTTGTCAGCTAGGGCCAAAACCTCTCACTCTTTGAGAGGAAAACCCAAATGAAATTCTTCGTATAGAACCTTCAATTGGCGAATACCAAGACCATGACAAAGACCCTTGACACTAGAGTCCTCCCAAGACCAAGTCACTAGCCTTCTTTCCAATCTGTTCTTCCTCCTTTACTTCTCGGCTTCCTTAAGGATTTCAGCCTCTTCTCGACATTTTGCAAATCCATTTCTTGATAGCCGAAACCCTAGATCAGGTTTATTCCTTGAATAGTCTCTTCAAAAGAGAGAGACACTTTCTCTATCTTACACGACTTCCTTCAACGAAGATTTTCACCCAAACAAGAGTACCAAAGTATGACTGCAATCTTCGGCCTCTTCTTGTCAACTTCAGACCTACAACCTTCGCACATGTGAGAATATATTGTGCCCAAAACAATCCTTAATGATGCTTCTCTCCTTCACTAACCTTCCTACGTTCCTCGCTGGCTTGGAGGCTTCTTCTAGGATGTATTGCGCACTTCTTATTGAAGACTTGCTTCACCAAATTGCTTGTCTCCAAATGAGGCCGAATATGTATATATATAGTCGTTGGTCCATGTCCATTAGGTCGACATGATCTCTAGAGCAGAACGATTTCATCTTTTAGGATGCTCCCTTCGTAGTAGGCCGACTTGATGATGGCTTGTGACAAGGTCTTGGAGGGTGACTTTACATAGACAAATATGACTCTTTTACAAGGTGTAACATGCCTTGAATACATGAAAATGACTCTTTAGACTTTTATGACTAGATGAAAAAATTCCTAAGGGCTCTCAATGGGAGCCTGTACAAAAAATAAAATCTCTTGCTCATGAAACCCATGATGCAAGCATTACAATAATTTTTTTGTTTTTGTTTTCTTTACATCTCTTACATAAAATCACAATTACATGTCATTATGAAGACCAAACCTATTTACTTTTCAACACTCTCTCTTAACTAGGGAGGTATTCATAATGGTACTTAGTCATTCTCAATATGAAGAATTTCTCATAAGAAGAATCGGATTGGTAACCCATTTGTATAGCATCATATCAACCAACATTGTTACATAGCAAGGCCTTGACTAACAACTCTATCTCTCCACAAGATCTAAGCTCATTGCTGGCGAGACCAATGATTTATAGACACCCTAATCACTGTCTCTCTTGGAACATACCCCACCCGGGTTCTTAGGGTGTGTTCCATCAAGACTATTCTTATCTTGGACTCCCGAGTCCTCAAAGAATATTGGTCCTCCACGATTCCTCTTATCTTGGATGCCCTATCTCATCCTTAAAGAGTATCAGATGCCAAATGATTACCCAATCCTCTATTCTGTCTTCCCAAGTGAAGACAAGAATGTTGTGTCTGTCTCTCCCTCTCAATTAGGGAGGATATATCTATTCCAATAAAGGAATGTACTCATTCCTACAGAAGGAATGCAACTAAGCTCCCTCTTGGCTTAGGAATTTCCGAGTTTCTTCCAAGTAAGAAATTTGTTTTCAGGCTCCCTCTTAATTTTGGACCTACAACAACCAGATGCTTGAAGAACTTCTTCCTTTGATGTCATGAATTTATTTGTTACAAAGTCTTCATCTTTTGGGACTTCTGCATAGGGCATAGACCATTCATCACTTTCATTCATGAGTTAGTGATGTCATCATTCCTTTCATCAAAAAGTGATCTGTCAGTTTACGTCTGGCCTTGCTTCATGTTATGCTTTTTTTGTCATGTTTTCTTCTTCAGAAGGATCTTACATCCTTCTACATGGTTCTTTTGGAAGACATTCACAGTTCTTCCCTTTGGTAGCCTTACATAAGCCCATCCAGATACTAGTTCATAAATACCTTTTTGATGGTCTTTCATCATGACATCTTCTAATAGGCATTGACATCCAACGTGCATGTTGACACATCTCCTAAAGATATGTAATGTCAAGGGTCTCCATCTTTTCCAGACTTTCATCAGAGTCTTCATATATTTCTGGGAGATATCATAGTCAACTCTTCTTGGTCTTTCGGATGTTGACTACTTTTACTATTGCTGCATATTCCACGATCTCTTCCTTTCTTTCTTCACATATTTCATTCCCAGGAACTTCCAAATAGAGTTCCTTAATTGTAGTCAATTACCTCATACTCCATATGAGGACATATTATATTGATTTCATCTAATAAATATGTGACCCATGCATTCCTACATAATTTGAGGGAGGAAATCCTTTCTTTGATCATGCTTCTCAAGATAGAACATTGTTCCATGTTGCCAGCAATCATATGACATGACTTCATTAATATCAAATGTAAGCATACATTCCTCATCTTTCCTTTGGGTCATCCAGACTTCCTTTAGCAACTTCCCTTGAATGAAGTAATTCCTTCGTTCTTCTTTGTTATATCATCATACCATCATCCCATGAATTCCACAATTTTGGAATTTTTGATGAAACACTTGCTTCCCCTCATGATTAGTGAACCTTTCAATGAAGATTCCATCAAAGAATCTAGAGGATCTTGCATATCCTATCCTGCAGATGTTATCTCTATTGACTAATGTATGATGAACCTTGTCCTAGATGACTTCTTCCTTCATAAGTATCTATTTGAGCTTTCAATGAAGTTTTCAAGAGCTATACCCTACATAGCTATAGATTTTATCCTAGACATCCTTCTACCATGATGTTTTCTAATATGATGCATCCTATCTTATTTACAAAGCTTCCTATCTATAATTTACACAATAGAAGAATACCTTTCAATGAAGGAGATTATTTCAATCATAGTAGTGATCTTTCACTTCCTCCTTCTTAGGCTTCTTTGTCTTAGGTTCTTTCACTTCTTTGGTAATATAGGCTTCTTCCTTGTTTCTTTTGTTATTGTCCCTTTTAGGACAATCTCTTCTATAGTGCCCATATTCTTGACATCTATAGCACTGAACTTTAGACATGTTCTTTGTTTTTGAGGGCCAAATTTACCAAACTTTCCCTTTTTCTTTGTCATTGTTTGACCCCTTTTATTTGATCTTTTATCGCTTTCTCCCTTCAACCTGTTTTCCTCTGTCTTGCATAGAGACCACAAGTTGTTGAATGGGATGCTTCCTCTTCCTTATTATATACAAGGTTACCTTGTTCATCGATGAATGCATTTAGAATAATGGAGATCATTTCTCTATCAGATATCATCTCTCCTAGATCTTGCAGTTGATTTTTTATTTGAGATGCTTTTGAGAGACATGAAGATATCCCTTCATCCTTTGATACCTTCAATTTATATAGATCAGATCTAAGTGATATGATCTTCCTTATTGTACTTTCAAAGGATAGTTCTACCAACTTATCATATAATTCTTTTGATGTCTCCAAGTCGGTATGTAGGAAATGAGGGGATCTTTGATAGATTCCTTAAGAATCTTTTGAGCCTTTAGATCCCTTTCCATGTATTCAGATAGTGCTTGATCTTCAGTTGGTTTGGAGACCTTTCTGTGGACATGATCAATGACTTCATTTACTTCGAGGACTATGTCTATCCTTCTTGTCCGAGCAAGGAAGTTTGATGTCCCAACCAGCTTATTGTTTTCCTTAAAACATGAAGTCATTTTGCTAGATTGGATTATAGAAAAGGTACTTACTTGATAAGTGAAGATAGAATCTTGAACTTAATCCCTTTATTGATGATGATTGATTTAATGCTTCTCGGATGTTTCTTTGTTGATGATAGAGCCTTGGAACCTTTAGAAGATGATGACAATGCTTTTAGCCTTCTATCCTTCAAGATACTTCGACTTGTGATGGTGAATAAGTCCATATTAGAAATGCTTCTAGGATTTCGACCTTCTCTCTGCTCCTTCCTTGATGATGATTCAAGACTCTTGTTGAAGTCTATTTCTTCAATCTAGGGTTTTGGTAATGTGGATCTTTCGCTTTGGTAGTCTTTGTCTTTCTTTGATCTGTTTCTCGAAAACTCGATCCTTGATTAGATGCCCCTTCTTGACTTTAACACCTTAGCTCCGATACCATGTTGAGAATTCTAGGGCATCAATAGTTATGTGATTTCTCTGCTTATGATAATTGCTTGTGATAGTCTTTTTAGTTCTTGATTACGATCTTCTCTTCTTGAGTTATTATTGTGTTCTTTTCATCAAGACAATTATCAAATCATGAACAATATGGAGACAAGGGACACAGTAAATAGGCTTGTCAGCTAGGGCCAAAACCTCTCACTCCTTGAGAGGGAAACCCCAAACAAAATTCTTCTTATAGAACCTTCAATTGACGAATACCAAGACCATGAAAAAGACCCTTGACACTAGAGTCCTCCCAAGACCAAGTCACTAGCCTTCTTTCCAATTTGTTCTTCCTCCTCTGCTTCGCGGCTTCCTTTAGCATTTTGGCCTCTTCGCGACATTTTGCAAACTCGTTTCTTGACAGTAGAAACTGTAGATCAGGTTTATTCCTTGAATAGTCTCTTCAAAAGAGAGAGACACTTTCCCTATCTTCCTCGGCTTCCTTCAACGAAGATTTTCACCCAAACAAGAGTACTAAAGTATGACTGCAATCTTCGGCCTCTTCTTGTCAACTTCGGATCTTCTTGTCAACTTTGGACCTGCAACCTTCACACTTGTGAGAATATATTGTGCCCAAAACAGTCCTTAATGATGCTTTTCTCCTTTGCTAACCTTCCTTTGTTCCTCAGTGGCTTGGAGGCTTCTTCTAGGGTGTATTGTGCACTTCTTACTGAAGACTTGCTTCTTCGAATTGCTTGTCTCCAAATGAGGTCGAGTATGTATATATATAGTTGTTGGTCCATGTCCATTAGGCCGACATGATCTCTAGAGCAGGCTGACTTCATCTTCTAGGATGCTTCCTTCATAGTAGGCCGACTTGATGGGGGCTAGTGACAAGGTCTTGGAGGGTGACTTTACATAGACAAATATGACTCTTTTACAAGGTGTAACATGCCTTCAATACATGAAAATGACTCTTTAGACTTTTATGACTAGATGAAAAAATTCCTAAGGGCTCTCAATGGGAGCCTATACTAAAAATAAAATCTCTTGCTCATGAAACCCATGATGCAAGCATTACAATAATTTTGTTTTTTTCTTTACATCTCTTACATAAAATTACAATTACATGTCATTATGAAGACTGAACCTAGTTACTTTTCAACAACATGAATCCAAAAGAAGCATTATTTGAAGTGAAGTTGGAGATCAGCCACTTTCACATTTATGGTTGTGTAATATATGCCAATGTACCAATGGAGAAGAGAACAAAGTTGGATCCATCAACAGTGAAGGGCATTTTTGTGGGATGTAACCAGACTTCAAAGGCATACAAGGTTTTCATTCTAGGGTAAAGGAAGACCATAGCTAGCTGAGATGTCAGGTTTGAGGAGGGACAAATATTCAGGAAGTCACATGAGCCCCTTCCAACAAAGACAAAAGACTAAAAACAATCGGCTTTGAAGATTGAAAATTATTCCTCGCCACCCACAACCAGGACTTAGTCTTTAAGCCAGGATGAGGAGTTGGAGGCTCCTTCCAGTTCTATCAGGAGGGGGCCTTGATGCTAGAGCAGACATTAAGTGATGCTCAGGAGAATGTAGAGGCTCCTAGAGCACATTCAAGGAGAGTAGATAACCAAGGTAATTTCCTAGTTATGTAGCTCTCATGAGTAACATCATTGATTCAAAGCCTACTAGTGTTGAGGAGGTAGCAGACTAGTAGGTTTTGAGGGATGCCATGATGGAGGAGTGTCGCTCCCTTATGAAGAATGATGTGTGGGACATAGTTCCAAGACTGGAGGAGAAATATGTGGTGAGCTTTGGGTGGATCTTTAATATCAAGCATGTTGCAAATGGTAGCATGTAGAAGTACAAAGTGAGGTTCGTGGCGAGAGGGTTCTCCTAGAAAGAGGGAGCAAACTATGATGATACTAATGTTCCAGTCGCCAACTATACTTCCATTTGGACTGTCATATCTATTGCCTCACTCATGGGGTGGAAGATACATCAGATGTATGTGAAGATGGAGTTATGGAGGAGTTGCACATTGAGCAAGGTTATGGTTTTGAGACTCATGGGAAGTATTCTCGTATATGCAATTTTAGAAAAGCCTTGTACGAAGCCAAGCCGGCAATGAGGGTGTGGTACTCGAGGATTGATGGATACTTGTTGGGCATGTGTTTCACCAAGAGTGAGGCAAATCCCAACTTGTACTTTATACTTGAAGATGATCTACTCATCTCGGTGCCATATGTTGATGACTTGTTTCTTATGGGTGTGGAGAAGCACATTGTTATGTGCGGATCTCGCTTCAAAGTTTAAGATGGAGGGCATCGGTTGGATGCATTACTTCTTGGGGTTGGCTATATGGCAGCAACTAGGTGAGTTCTTCCTTAGACAAGGGAAGTATGTAGTTGATATTTTGAGGAGGTTCGTGATGGTGGATTGTAGGGCTATGGCTACACCTATGATCACCAATCTAAAGATGTTGAGTGCTTTGGATTCAAAGTTGGTGGATTCCGTGTTGTATAGGCAGTTGATTGGTTCCTTGAAATATTTGGTCAACACTAGGTCATATATCTGCTTTGTTGTAAACACCTTGAGCTAGTTCGTGGTGGAACCGAGGCGGGTGGATTGGATTGTAGCGAAGCATGTCCTCGAGTACTTGCATGGTACAATGGAGTATGGACTGAGATATGTCAAGAGTGATGGAGTGAAGCTGCAAGGGTATACAAATTCATATTGGGCATGGAATGCAGTGGATAAGAAAAGCACCTCAAGCTGTTGTTTTAGCTTGGGATTAGCAGTGATTTCATGGTAGCAGGAAGTAGTCTTCTGTGGCACTTAGTTCAACAGAGGTAGAGTATATGGTAGTGAGTTTGGCAAGTTATGAGGGCTTTGCAGATTTCTCACATGTTTATTTGGTTAGACGTTGGAGCCTACCATGACACACTATGATAATCGAAGTTGCATCAAACTCTCAGAGAATCTAGTGTTTAATGATAGGTCCAAGCATATTGAGATCAAATATCACCAGTGTTTTAAGAACTCAATGGAATAGGATTGAATCAATGAGTCCGACAATTTTTTAGCAAAAATTGGTCCGAACTCGTGCCATGGACTGGGAAAAGATAGTTTGGTACAAGTCAACCTTTTTTTCACCAAACTTGTCAGTTTCATACAATGTGACTAAGGACCCTTGGAATGCATTTTTTTTTAAACAATAATTTATGAGTGGGGCAACATAATATTCAACCATAGGGCCCTACTAATGATGTGTAATTAATGGTAATGAAAATTCTTTCATTTTCATCTTTTTACTTAAACTTTTAACATTATTAGTAATTGCTTTAGGATGTTTCAAAGTGGTTCTAACCTCTTTGGAGAAATTAGAATTTTAGATCCCACCCAAAATCCAACGGGCTTAACAAATTTTCAGGATTTTTAGGATTTTGATATTGGGGGGATTGCAACATTTCCATTAGAGTCTGTCAATGTATGAGGGTATGGAACTACCATTTAATGAAGAGCACCAAACCCTCTATGTACCTCAATGTTGGCATTGATTGTTGGACTCCTTTGTCATGACCCTAGTAAAAATGTGCCCGCCACTAAAACAAAATTTTGATTTTACATGTTAAGCTTTTTCTATACTATTTTAATGCTTAGAGGGTGATATTGATGATGTGAATCCCAATATAGGAAATGTTTTGATGATATGTAAGTATTTGTTGTAGCAAGGATTTTTTGGGCTATAGAGGCCATCTAGAGCCTCTTTGTTGATGTATTTTTGGTTTAGAGATGGATAGCACTTGGTGCTATTTTGGTTTTATGCACCCTTATTTGTTATATATATGAGAAACTTTGCATATTTGTGTGTAATGGTTTGGATTCATATGGATACATGTGAATATATGTCTCTTTTCAAAATTTGTATATTTATGTATTTTTTGGTCCATTTTTTTCCTGTTCTAGTCTACTTCACATTTTTGGGCTCTACCAGTTTGATGAACGATCAGGTTCTGATAACATGGGATATCACTTCATTAGAGATAAGGTCCAAAGAGGAGCAATTATGTTGAAGAATGTAACTAGGTTCGGTCTTCATAATTGTATAATGTAATTTGTTTGTCAAAAGAAATTTTATAATAACTTATTAAAGCATGGGTTTCATGCTTGGGTCATCATGTTTATAGGTCAAAGCCTCCATTGCAGGCTTCTAGGTTTTATGTTGAGTCAACAGAGTCATTGTAAATTTTATAGACCCTTCTTGGGCTTTTGTATCATGTAAAAAGAATTATTTGATTCAAATAAGTCATTTGATGCCTCCACACCAAGTCAACCTTATGAAGGTGAAGTCAGCCTACATTAGGGAAATTCTGCTAGAAAATCAAAAGGGCAGAAAGATTTTCTTATTCTTGATAATTACTTGTGATGTTCTTGATTTGTTATTACGTTTCTTTATATCTTCTTCCTTTTAGTTCATCAAGCAATTACCAAAGCAATAGCACATAAAACAGTGGACACCAGATGTAGGCTCACAGCCAGGGAAAAACCCCTCTCTAGGGGAAAACCCAGTCAGTAATTCTTCCTTCAATAGTTTTCCGGAGATATTCCAAGACTCTTGTGCTTGACACAAACTTTCCTCCACATCAAGTCAGCGTTCTTCCTTGCTTGCAGATGATCCTTCTTGACCTAGCAGCATCAACGACAACACTTTCTTCGACCTAGCAACTTCGACCTTGCTTTAGAGACTTCAATCTTCACTGAAAGACTTCGATCTTCACTTAGAACCTTCGATCTTGGTCCAATACAACTTCTTGAGGTGGCAACATCACACAACAACTGGTTACGACATCAACACGACAACTGGCTACAACATCAACAAGAGAACTTCGATCTTCCAAACTAGGGCACGAGAGAGAGATATAGTTGCACCAAAGGTTCGATATTCCCTTTCTCCTTCTCCTAGACCAAACTCGCACTTCATTCTCCTCCTTCTATTTCACACATCTTCCAGCTTCAAGAGAGATCGAACTTGCTTGTGAGAGAGAGTGCTTCACATGGAATTCGAATGGCTTCATTTATAGCCCTTTGGTGAGGTCAAATAGCCTCCTTTGAGGCCGACTTGATCATCTTAAGGCCAACTTCATGTGGAGACAACATACGTCACATTTGACTCAATACTTAACCTTTTTACATGATTCAAAAGCGTAAGAAGGGTCTCTTTAAATGTACAATGACTTTATTGACTCAGAATAAATCCTAGAAGACCTCAATGGGGACTTTGACCTAAAACATGGTGACCCAAGCATAAAACCCATGGTTTAATAAGTCACAATAATAATTAATAATTCTTTTCTTTAATCTTTTGACAAGTACATTACAAGATGATTCAAATACATTTAATGAAGATTGAACCTAGTTACATTTTCCAACACTACCTCTTAACTAGGGAGGTATTCATCATATACAAGTACAAGGAAGATCTCAACTATATGAACCATGAAGAACTTTAGGCACCGTAATGCCATGGACTGAATTCCTGACTAGGACAATCTATCCATTGGTCTCTCAACATTTTAGGCACCGCAATGTCGCAAACTAGATTCCCGACTAGGGAAATCTATCCAAGTGGGAATAAGATGGACTCAAACTTTCAACTTCTCTAGGTACCGTTAGGCTTACTTGCTAACCACCAACCTAAAGATCCAGGTGTGTATCCAAAAACAAAGCTCTATAATCAAGGCCACCTTTTCCAACTTCAGGACTTAGACATCAACACAAAGTGTCGACCAAATGTCCTCCCAGGCAATGCTTCACTCACAAAGCCTCAACACTCCTTGAACCAACAAATCAAGGATAACCAATCTCTCCCAATCAAATTGATTGGTAACTAGCATGCTATCAACATCTTCGAGAGATTCACTTGTACAAACACAACCCTAATCAATTATATACTTTCATATGTACATAATCAAATACAAACCTCCGGGGTCTTCCAGATAACTTGATGTTGCTTCTCAACTTTTCATAGTAGGACTATCAACCGAATCTCTGACAAAATATTCCTCAATTATACACTTTCCTTTCCTACTTCCCATGCAGCAACATATCCTCCGAAATTCATTCTTCAATCAAAACCAAGCTATGCCCTCCCTCTTAACCAGGGAGCATCTCTTTATCCAGACTCCCTCTTAATCTTAGGGAGATCAACTTCTTCTTTTCGCCATCGGAGAATATTTTGTGGCTTCCAACCATTTCATTAGAGTTATCATCACCTCCATCATGTTTATCACATCAATGAACATCTTCACCATTTTGAAGATTGTGTACCTACACACCTTAGATAGCAAGGACAACCAAAACTATAGAAGCACGAAGTTAGCCATATCAGAATTACGGAAGCATTTCAACCTTACATATATTAGATACCCAAATTTAAACAAGAGACACACACTCTTCAACATCTTGCTAGGGACTTTATCATAAACCCTAGAATACTTCATAACAACTTTCATTCCATCTAGGGTTTCAATGTTTCTTTCAAAGGTGTGACATACCCTACTACAACATATAGCAAACCCTAGAAACAATTCAAACAAATATAGATCTACAAGGCATCTAGCAACTTTCAGAATTCATATGTTAGACTTTCCACTAGGGATTCATACAAATCCTAAATGTCATACAAAAAAATCAATCAAAACCAATCAAAACTTGGTCATTAACATGACCAGCGTCCACTAGGGTTAGTTGCAAACCCTAGATTTTCAATAAAACATCAATCCCAACTAAAATTCAAATTTCAACAATCTTACACAAATCTCAAATCATCATGTTGTCATCATATATCAGAGATTTTTACTTCTACTAGGGTTCAACTCCAAAACCCTAGAATTTCACAAATATTATCATCCTAGAAAGACAAACTTTGACTAGGGCTTAGTTCCAAACCCCAGGATTCATGACCACCGACAAATAGGTCAACTCATACATCTAGGACTTCATCATCATGTGTTAGTCAAACCCAACTTCACAAAGATCAATAAGAGTTAGACATACAACAAACTTGATTAGACTAGGGTTTGATCAAACAAACACACACATACCAAGGAAATCATTTCTAAGATATTATAAGGGCCTTGCTTACACATTCCACCAAACCCTAATGAGTTAGGGTTTCAATATAGAAACATAGAAAACCCAAGGTTACCAAAACTTTCAAAGGTTCGAGATTTTAGACTTTATCATTCAATCCTAACAAGTTAGGTTTTTCCTGATCATACCGAAATCCCAAACATGACATCATCAATAAAAACTTCAAATAGCATTTCTCAATAACCCTAAGCAGTTTAGAGTTTCAGACATTACCATAAGCATACCCTTAGGTTAGGGTTTTCCAGAGAACTTGTCTAGGGTTCTATAAAATCAGTTAAGGATAGGAATGGGGTAGATTTATCAAGTGATGAATCACCCAAAATAAGAATCAATGTGATTCACTATAGCTAGACACAACAATGTTAGTAATAGATTGTCAAATGAATAAACATTTATTATAAAGAAATATATGTTTTAAATCATACCTTTGTTCCTTGACCAACCTTGTGTTGAGATGTCCTCTTTTATACTCCTTGAGAATATAGTAGATGTTTTCCTAATCAAGACAATAGAGGGAGAATGGTGATTAGTATTAATATAATCAAAACTAAATGAGTACATGAAACCAAAAACTAAAAGGAAATGAGATACTTATCTTTGGGAGTTGTTGGGGGCTCCCTCCAAAGCTTGAGGGATACCTTTAAACTTATATAAACAAAAAATGTCTTTTTCCAAAAACATGTTAAAAACCTATAAATTTTATAACATCAAAAATATAAAATAAGATATCTAAGGCTACAAGCAAAGCACTTAGTAGTGTTAGTCCCTTATGTCAGATTCTTCGGGTTTGGCTTTCTTTAGGTCTTCCTCTTCAACAACATTGGCTTGATGTCGGGACAGTCACGACTGTAGTGACCCTTTTTATGACATTGATAGCATTCTACTTTGGACATGTCTACTTTCTTTCTTGGTCCTTTCGATTTCCTTTGTATTGAGTAGTGTAGGCATTTGATACTTGTTAAGTTATGGTATGTTCTATGCTTATAGCAGTTTACTTATCTTTCTTATTATTATCCACAGATTAGCAATCACATGTACATAAAGTAAAGTGCAGATAGAACATTAAACGATCTACAGAAAACAAGCCAAGACAAGAGACATAGGATGTGGCAGCTAGCCAGGGACAAACCCCAATATGGGGAAACCCTTTGATCAAATCTTCCTTTATCTTCAATAATTCAGCAAAGAGAAATAGTACATAAATCTGATTTACATCAGCGGCAGCAAACCCTAGATCAACCCTCAACTAGGGCAGACAATATCTTGCAAACCGACCGTCAGATCGGCTTGATTCCACCACCAAAAAATGCGGCCTTCAGAGGAGATCCAGGTTCACCTACAACGCAGTTCTGAGGAGGGAGTCTGATGGTCAACGCTGGTCAAACTTCTGATCTGCAGTTGCAGCCCTAAATTCTGCATCTTCCTTCCACACGTGTGAGAGAAGAGTCTTTTTCTGCGCAGTAGGAGAAGAGCCCCTTTTCTGTGCAGGAGAGAGAGAGATGTGATGAGTTGAGTAAGTCCAAATGAGGAAAAGACCTCCTGTATTTATACACAATTGTTGATGATTGAATAGATGCGGCTGTTGGGCTTCTGAGCCTACATGGGTTGCAGGTCGGCTTGATAATTATTCCATAATCAAAATAATTTCATATCTCCATAAGTACTTATCAGAATCGGATGATCTTTAGATCAATCCTACACCTCTCGACGAGAGGAATCTAATAAAAATATTATTAGCCATGAATAAGATGACCAACATGGAGTTTGGCCCTAGTTGCCAATTTTAACACTCCCTCTCAACTAGGGAGAACTCCATCTGCAATTCGTCTGTTGGTCACTACTATTCATCCATCAAATGCACTGCCCTGTACAGCTTGACCCTTGCTCTGCTTTGCTCTATCCTGCCTGCTCTGCTCTGTTCTGATCTGCTTTGCTTTGCTCTGTTCTATTCTGCCGTGTTCTGATCTACTCTGCTTTGCTCTGTTCTTCTCTGCTCTGCTTTGTCTGAATTATGAAGAAGAAGAAATGATCGAGGATGTATCATACTGACTCAAAGTCAGTGTTAGAGTGTGTACCACTGGTCCCAGACCAGTCCTTAACCGACCCGAAGTCAGTGCCATAGTGGGTACAACTACTACCATTGGTCCCAAACCAGTATCATCCTCCACTGACTCAAAGTCAGTCTCAGAGTGTGTACCACTGGTTCCAGACCAGTCCTCAACCTCCCTGAAGTCAGTGTCATAGTGGGTACAACTCCTACCACTGGTCTCAGATCAGTATCATTGGTCCCAGATCAATGAAGGTCATCCTAGCATAGGGAGTATGGTAGATACAACGATGCGTCCATTAGTACTACTATGGTCCCTATCCTCATTTCCCTACTCATTGATCAGATGAGAGGTACTTCCCATGAGTCGCAGAGTGCATGGGTAGGATGCCTTGACAGGAGAACTAATCAATCCTGTCCACAGGAGAGCGAACCATCCTATCCCACGAGAGAGCGAATCATCTTGTCCCACAAGAGAGCGAATCATCCTGTCCATAGGAGAGCGAATCATTCTGTCCACAATCGCCATGGAGAACACATCATCCAAGCCTCACAGGAGAACTAATCATCCTGCTACACAATTGTCATGGAGAACAAATCATCCAGACCTCACAGGAGAACTAATCATCCTACTACACAATCGTCATGGAGAACACATCATCCAGACCTCACAGGAGAACTGGTCATCCTGCTACACAATCGTCATGGAGAACACATCATCCAGACCTCACAGGAGAACTAATCATCCTGCTACATAATCGTCATGGAGAACACATCATCCAGACTTCATAGGAGAACTAATCATCCTACTACATAGTCGCCACGGGGTATCACAAGGAAAGTTTGATTCTTTTTCCCTGTACACGTACATCACCAGGGGATGGTGAGTCACCCTGTGGTCATATGTTGCTCCAAGAAGTACCCCGCGCCCCCCGGAGCTCCCAGAGCTCAATACGTCATACAAGATCCTCATCAGAGGGTCTTTGAACGACACCAAGTCGTTCTCGGAAAGTCAGGAATTTGACTTTTCCTAGGGGCTTTGTCAGGATGTCGGTGACTTGTTCATCTGTACTGATATGTTGGAGCCTTATTACTCCTCGCTGCACCATATCTCGAATATAGTGGTACTTGATATCAATATGCTTGGAGCGATCATGAAATACGAGATTCTCTGATAAACGAATCCCGCTCTGGTTATCACACAGGATCACAGTGGTATCCAATGTAAATCCAAACAGCTAACTGAAGAGCCTTCGTAACCAAATTGCCTCATAGGTGGCCATGCTAGCAGCAATATACTCTACCTCGGTGGTGATCAAAGCCACCAACTTCTACTTCCTACTCATCCAGGATATCGAAGCAGATCCCAAAGAGAAACAGCACCCGGATGTGCTCTTTTGGTCCACCACACTGCCTGACCAATCAACATTAGTATACCCAAGTAGTCTCACATCTCCGGTAGCGTATCTTAACCCATAAGTAATTGTGCCACGAAGATATCTTAACAGATTCTTGGCACCAATCCAATGTATGTGATGAGGTTCAACCATATGTTGACTTAATGTGTTCACTGCAAAGCATATATTTGGACGGGAGTTCACTAAGAACATTAATGCCCCGACGAGTTGTCGATACTCGGTAGCATTTCATAAAACAGGTCCAGCATCACTACCGCTTAACTTCTTGAAGTCAAGCTCCATCGGGGTAGTTACAGGCTTGCAGTCTACCATACCGAATCTTTCCAATATTTTCACCACATATTTTCCTTGAGATAGGAAAATTTCGCTTGGGTTTTGCCAGACTTCAAGTCCTAGGAAATAGTGCATCAGTGCTAGGTCCTTTATTTCAAATTTAGAAGCCAACTCCCTCTTACATTTGTGAATGAGAGGGTTTGCACCTGTTAGGAAGAGGTCATCCACATACAACACTAGTATGAGAGGTTTGTCATCTTTAACCTTAAAGTAGAGGTTAGGGTCGGTTTCACTCCTAGTGAATCCCAGCTTCATCAAGTAGTTGTTGATCCTCTCATACCATGCTCGGGGTGCTTGCTTCAGCCCATAGAGAGCCTTCTTCAACCTGCATACATGAGATTTTCGATCATAAATCTCAAATCCTTCGGGTTGCTCCACGTAGACCTCTTCTTTGATCGAACCATGCAAGAACGCTGCCTTGACATCCATTTGATGTAGGTTCCATCGTTGTGAAGCTGCAAGGGCTATGATAGAGCGGATGGTGGTATATCTGGTAACAGGTGCAAATATCTCGTCATAGTCTATACCTTCCTTCTGGGAGAAGCCACGAGCGACAAAACGAGCCTTATATTTTTCCGTACTTCCATCTGCTGCATGCTTTATCTTGTAAAGCCATTTAGAAGTGACAATTGTCTTGTCCTAGGGTCTGGGAACTACTTTCCAGACATCATTCTTCATAATAGACTCATATTCTTCGGTCATAGCATCGTTCCATACTTGATGCTTGACGGCATCTGAGAATGATGAAGGCTCATCTTGTATGATTATGCTCATGATGGTCAGGTATCCCTGATACCTGTTGGGTTTCTTAATTTCATGGAAGGTTCCTCGGGGTGCAGTGTATCCTTCAACATCATCAAGTAGCCCCCTAAGCCAAGAGGGCCTCTTCCTAGAAGAGGAAGGCTCAGGTGGATCAATAGGATCCATGGGTTCTTCCACATCAGGCATTGTTTCATCATCCTTTTCTTTTGGTTCCCTAGTGTTGGCTTCTTGAGAGCTCCTCAAAGTCTGAAGATTTTCCACCTTGCTGAGGGCCATATCTTCGTCAAAGGTGACATCATGACTAATCACGACTTCCTTTTGACCAGCTAAATAGATTCTATAGCCCTTAGTATTTTCACCATAGCCCACGAAAATTCCTTTCTTTCCAGATGCACCCAATTTATTCCTTTTCTCTTTTGGCACATTAAAATATGCAGGGCTTCCAAAAATTCTAAAATGAGATGCGTCAGGTTTCTTACCGGTGAACATTTCTTTAGGAGTCTTGGAACCCAATGCTTGATGAGGGCATCTGTTTTGTACATATACGGCAGCGTTTGCAGATTCAGCCCATAGAAACTTCAGAAGTCTTTGATCATGGAGCATGGCACAGACAACTTCCACAATTGTACGATTCTTCCTTTTCGCCACACCATTCTGTTCAGGAGTATATGTTGTAGTAGTTTCCCTCTTGATGCCAGCCTCTTTACAAAAGTCATGAAACTCGTTAGATTCATATTCAGTCTCATTATCAGTCCTTAAGATCTTGATCTTCTTTTCGGTTTGATTCTCGATCAAGGCTTTGAAGTGTCGAAACCAAGAGAACACTTCATCCTTTTTCTTCAAGAAGTATATCCAAGTCTTTCGAGAATAGTCATCTGTAAAAGTAAGGTAATATAAATATCCTCTCAAGGAGTTCACAGGCATCATACCAGATATGTTTGAATGAACTAGTTGTAATATATTAGAGGTCTTGCTTTGGCTTGTGGGGAATGGTCCCCTTTTGAGCTTTCCTTCGGCACATCCTGGACATACACCTTCTTTCTCTACTCGGAATTCGGGCATCTCTGTTACCATTTGTCTTACATCGGGTAGAGCTTTATAATAAAGGTGGGCAAACCTCCGATGCCAAAGTTCGGATTGAAGAGATGTGTCACAAGACATGACACCTAGCAGACTTCCACTGACCTGATATAATGAATCAACTCGAAACCCAAGAGTGAAGGCATCTTTAACATTATTTTTCCATATACGTACCTTGCCATCGCTGAAGGTCACCTTGTAGCCTTTGTCTTCCATTGCCGAGATGGACACCAGGTTCTTTTTGAGGTCAGGTACATATAATACATCCTGTAAGTGGATCGTATTACCTTGATTCAATTTAAGAGAGACATTGCCTACACCTTTCACGGGATATTTCATATTATCTCCAAGGACAATTTCTAGGTTAGTTTCTTTCTCTATCAGATTATGGAGAACTTCTTTGTAACCAGTGAAGTGCCTTGAGGACCACTATCAATGAGCCAAATTCCCATTGAGTGCGAAGGAGCAGAGGTAGATAGAGCAGCTGGTAGATAATATTCACCCTGCTTATTTCTGAGAAACAAGACTTGATTTGCATCATTAACTTTAAATAAACTCACCAGTCTATCATAGATTTCCTTGGAGGTGTTCCGGTTAGAGATGTAGGCCACCAAGCGCTTGTTGATAGAGTCCCAGATGATCTTCCTTGTTTTGACTTCACTGGTTTTCCATTTGTTCCTGGCATCAGTGGGTGCATTTGATGGAGGCTCAACAATATTGCCTTTCACATGGTCCAACACTCCTTGATCTTCTAAGGTTAAATCGATAGACAACTTCCATCCGTGATAGTCAACTTTCTCACGGAGCTTGTCTTCGGCAGGGAAGAGTGTTGAGGACCCCATAGTTCTTTTAAAATAGACTAGCCAATCTTCTCTTCGGTGATTGCTTCTGCTCTTGCTCGGGCTTTGTCTTCACCTCTACTCTAATACCACGTTAAGTTATGGTATGTTCTATGCTTATAGCAGTTTACTTATCTTTATTATTATTATCCATAGATTAGTAATCACATGTACATGAAGTAAAGTGCAGAAAGAACATTAAACGATCGACATAAAATAAGCCAAGACAAGGGACACCGGATATGGTGGCTAGCCAGGGACAAACCCCAATATGGGGAAACCTTTTGATCAAATCTTCCTTTATCTTCAATAATTTAGGAGAGAGAAATAGTACATAAATATGATTTACATCAGCAGCAACAATCCCTAGATCAGCCCTCAACTAGGATAGACAATATCTTGCAAATCGACCGTCGGATCGGCTTGATTCCACCACCAAAAAATGCGGCCTTCAGAGGAGATCCAGATTCACCTATAGCGCAGTTTTGAGGAGGGAGTCTGATGGTCAACACTGGTCAAACTTCTGATCTGCAGTTGCAGCCCTAAATTCTGCACCTTCCTTCCACACGTGTGAGAGGAGAGTCTCTTTCCGTGCAGTAGGAGAAGAGCCTATTTTCTGCGCAAAATAAAGAGAGAGATGTGATGAGTTGAGTAAGTCCAAATGAGGAAAAGACCTCCTGTATTTATACACAACTGTTGATGATTGAATAGATGCGACTGTTGGACTTCTGAGCCTACATGAGTTGCAGGTCGGCTTGATAATTATTCCATAATCAAAATAAATTCATATCTCCATAAATACTTATCGGAATCGGATGATCTTTAGATCAATCCTACACCTCTCGACGAGAGGAATCTAATAAAAATATTATCAACCATGAATAAGATGACCCACATGGAGTTTGACCCTAGTTTCCAATTTTAACAATACTCCTTCAGGATTGGCAACTAGAGAGATCCTCAATTCTTCTTGACTGCAGGTAGTCCATAGTTCTTCAAAAGTAGGAGCTTCCTTCCAACTATTAGGACCTGCAGCATATGCACCCTAAGTAGGTGGCAATCCTAATAGATCGGTAATCACGAGTTCTTTATCTGGAACAATTTCATCAATGGCCAAAAGATCATCTCCGATTCTTGTTATCTTCACAAAGAAGGAGGCCATTGTATCTTCTTTAGTCATCTTTGTGGTCCTTAGTTCATTCTTCAAGCTTGCCACTTGACCAATGTTCTTAATAGTGAATAACTTTGACAAGGCTTCATACATTTCTTGAGCATGATTAATGTTGGCTATGAATGGGACAAGGTTGTCCTTTATTCCTTCTAAAATTAGAGTCAAGGCCACCAATTCTAATTATCTGAATTTTACTTTGTCAGCATCACTAGAGTCATCTGTAGGCTTATCTAATTTTTCTTTGACCAAGTCTAGTACCTTGTTCTTTTCAAGGATGAGGTCAATCCTCTTCTTCTAAGACCTGTAGTTTGAGGCTCCTTCAAGTTTGTTCTCTCCCTTGATTGTGTAGACATATTCCTTGAATATAGTGGACTTCTTCCCTGAAATAACCCCTTTGAATGGTTCCTTGATCAAGTGCTTGAGATTGCCTTTTTTCTTCTTTCTTCACCAAAGCTTTGATACCATGTTAGAAAATTAGAAAGGCAGAAAGATTTTCTTATTCTTGATAATAACTTGTGATGTTCTTGATATGTTATTACATTTTTTATATCTTCTTTCTTTTAGTTCATCAAGCAATTACCAAAGCAATAACACAAAACACTGGACACCAGATGTAGGCTCATAGCCAGGGAAAAACCCCTCTCTAGTGGAAAATTGAGACAAGAATTCTTCCTTCAATAGTTTTCCAGAGATATTCCAAGACTCTTGACCTTGACACAAAATTTCCTCCACACTAAGTCAACCTTCTTCCTTACTTGCAAATGATCCTTCTTGACCTAGCAGTAGTAGCGGCAACACTTTCTTCAACCCAGCAACTTCGACTTTGCCTTAGAGACTTCAATCTTCACTTAGAACCTTCGATCTTGGCCCAATACAACTTTTTGAGGTTGTCGCATCACACGACAATTGGCTATGACATCAACAAGAGAACTTTGATCTTCCAAACTAGGGCACAAGAGAGAGAGATAGTTGCACCAAAGGTTCAATTTTCCCTTTCTCCTTCTCCTAGACCAACTCGCACTTCCTTCTCCTCTTTCTTCTATTTCGCACTTCTTTCGGGTTCAAGAGAGATCGAACTTGCTTGTGAGAGAGAGTGCTTCAAATGGAATTCGAATGGCTTCATTTATAGCCCTTTGGTGAGGTCGAATAGCCTCCTTTGACATCGACTTGATCATCTTAAGGGCGACTTGATGTGGAGACAACTTATATCGTATTTGACTCAATACTTAACCTTTTTACATAATTCAAAAGCCCAAGAAGGGTCTCTTGAAAAGTACAATGACTCTATTGACTTAGAATATTCCTAGAAGTCGTCAATGGGGATTCTGACCTAAAACATGGTGACCCAAGCATGAAACCCATGCTTTAATAAGTCACAATAATAATAATAATAATAATAATTTTCTTTATTCTTTTGACAAGTACATTACAAGATGACTGAAATACATTTAATGAAGACCGAACCTAGTTACATTTTCCAACAAATTCGACCCCCAGAGGAGGCTATATCTAGACATGCAATTCGATCCATTTGCTCACTCACTCAACAAGTTCGATATACAAGAAAGAGAGGCAAACAAAGGTGTGAAATTCCAAGAGAAAGAAGAAGATTGAAGGAGAAGACAAAGTCGAAGTTTTGGGCCATCTTTCTCTCACATGTGCTAAGTTACTGGGCTATTGTTGGGTACAAAATTCTGAAATCCACTGCAAGTCGAAGTTCTGTTGCTGAGGTCGAAGTTTTGCTATTGGGGAGTCTAAAATTCTGCTGCTGCCAGGTTGAAATTCTAGGTCGAAGTTGCTACTGGGAGAACATCACTTGAAAAAGAAGCACTCACTTGGTGATTGGAGGAAGTTTGTGTCTAGGTCAAAAGAGTCTTGGACTATCTCCTTTTGTCTTTGAATCTATTGAAGGAAGAGTTTTGACTGGGTTTTCCCCTTATAGGGGTTTTGCCCTGGTTGTCCGCCTACATCTTGTGTCTCTTGTTCTTGTGAGCTTCATATACACATATATTGGTAATTGCTTGATGAAACATAATATAATAAAGAAGTAAAAGAAGGCAACATAATTCACAAGTAATAATCAAAGAATAGGAATCAAACCTTAATTACTACTAGCATTGATTTCTCAACATGGTATCAGAGCTAAGGTCAAATAAGGTTGGAGATCACTTTGTTGGCTTAAAAGGAAAGGATACTCTCTCTATGGCAAGTTACTTGAAGATGGAATTCAATATCATAAGAATTGCAGGAAGCTGGATTGGAAGGATTTTCTACAACCTATCTAAGAAGTTTCAAAGCAAAGGATTCTTGGCTGCACTTACAGGTACTCTTGATGATGACAATGCATGGATCATTGATAGTGGAGCATCAAGACATATGACAGGAGAAAGTAGACAGCTTCATACTCTATCAAAGGAATAATCATCTCATGCAGTGGAGCTGGGAGACAATAACAATTTTGCAGTCAGAGCCTTGGATCTACATCTTTGAAGCTGGAGAATGGAGTAAAGCTACACCTCAACAATATACTCTATGTTCCAGGTTTGAAAAAGAATTTACTTTAAATTTCTTGATAAAGGAGATAGGTTGCTTTTGTAGATGGTAAAGTCTTGGTTTGGGGAAAGGATTCAAGAATTGAAAAGGCAAAAGTTATTGGAGTTCGTGAAGGAAGACTATATAGAGTTATAACACCATCTCCTCAAGCCCTAGTTCACATGGAAATCAATCCCATCGAACTATGGCATAGAAGATATGGGCATATACTCTACAAGATCATTCCCTCAAACAAATGGTAAATGGCATCCCTAACATCAAGGAAAATCATGGAGTATGTAGGGGATGTGCTTTGGGAAAGAATACAAGGAAGCCTTTCCAAGCAGTGATACAAGGTCTAAAGAAATATTAGACCTCATTCATTCCTATGCGTGTGGGCCTATGTCAAACAAATCACTTGGAGGCCATCTTTATTATGTGACCTTCATTGATGATCACTCTAGAAAGACATGGCTCTACCTTCTCAAGTCAAAGGATGAAGTATTTGAAAAATTCAATGAGTTTAGATCTGAAGTGGAAACCTTAACCGAAAGAAAGATAAAGACCTTGAGATCCGACAATTGTGGGGAATTGGAGCCTGTTGTAAAGAAGCATGTATTAAGAGGGAGCTCCTTGTTCCCTACAATCTTGTTAGCCTCACTCTCTTAAAATTCAATAATAAATCCAATTATTAAATTAAATAAATAAAATCATGAGAATTCCTCAAACTAAGGAGTCTAGTTTGGATGAGTGATTCTTTCCAACTAGCTCTCCTAAATTAGTGTGTAAGTTGAGATATTGTCCCAACCAAGTGAGTCTAAGATAGACGCACTATCTTAAGACCACCTATTCATGTATTTAAATGTATTATTAAATTATTTGAATAATGCGAATTACATGAGCATGAGAGACCACATGATGGCTCTCTGCCTTTTCTTCCAGTTTAATTTTTGTGTGTTAATTTGTTGTGCATATGGTTATATGGCTTTGTGATTCTTCTTCATGTGGTATCGGAGCTAACAATACAAATGATATGAAGAAAGAGTTTTCAGCTCTGCAGGCTTTTGGGAAACTCTCTACGAAATGGTTAATTGGTATGAAATTTGTTCAACCTTTATTTAGGAAAAGAATTTTTTATTTATTTATTTTATGGTTATGGATCCATAGAGTATTTAACTTGTAATTTTACTTGAGCACCTTAATTGCCTTCCGAATATCTGCTTCTGCCAATACCACCGTTGCCTTTACACATCATTTGCCCTCTTCCTACATAAGCATTTCCGCAATTTTCTGTGTTTGCATCCCAAAAGAAGTAAACTTGGCTTCAAAGAGGTTCCAAGTTTCCTCTATGAGTTTAAAAATCCATTGCTTATACTCCTGGCATTGGTTCTCGTAGTTTTCGTGGCCATCTTGTGAGAAGAACACAATAATTAAATTACCATTAAAAAGCACCTATATCAAAACCCATTGGGCCATAACCGATCCAGTATGTAAGTCTGCTTATGTCTTCTCACAAAACTTCGATTTCAATTTAGCAATTTCGGCGGACTCGAACTCGAACTCGGAATCTCCAATTAAACTTCAGAACAATTAAACTACATGCTGATGGTCTAATCACCAGACTAAACGTAGATGGGTCAATGCTCACGGTCAGATAAGCAGTTCCATTCTCCGACTTGAACATCAGCCTGAACACCAACCTTCTTGATTTAAATCCATGGAAATCTCTGACAGAGTCTCATAATGGAAGTGTTGTGCTAGAGACCACAGAATTGCTGAATAGAATTGCGGCTATAGATAATAAAGTGCACCTACAGTGAATCAAATTGCGCACAGAAAGGGATTTATACCGAAATTGAGAATGGAAGGTGCAATGGGTTGTAGAACAAATTTCTACAATTGAATTGTCTTGCAGAATTTGAATTTCAGAGGTTGTGAAGAGGTCTGTTTGGCATCAAGATGTGGCCATAGCTTGAAAAAGTGGGAAAGTCGAAGGAAGAAAGTGGAGTTGCCAGCAAATAAGATCCATCAGCTGAGTTGAAAGAGACATGATCCAATTTTACTATGCTCGAGGAAGCTTGCGCCAAGTTTCAGATCACCTCTTTGTCCTAGCATGAACCGAAGCTTCTTCATTGGAAAGCTTTAGCGCTTAAAAAGAGCAAATCTGGTCGATAATGCACTGCTTCAATGATTTTTTCAAGGAATTGCAGAAAATCGTGTTTGTATTGGTCATAGTTTACTGTATTGGCCATAGTTTATGTATAGTTAAATTCCAGACTCGAATTCTGAAGGATTTCGTAGAGAAACCAAATTATTTTGATCTGGTTTAAAGAGGTTTTTTCTTTTTTCAATTTTTTATGTGTGATCTGTGTGAGGGTTATGGTTGACTTTGAAATGGTCATAAAATTAGATAAAGTGTTTCTTTTTGAAAAAAAACGAGAGGGTATATTTTTAAATGAGTGATCTTTTTAGGAGAGATAAGGAGTGGATAAAATCATTTATTTGTAATGGAGAAATAAGGAGTATATTTTGTCATTTTGGAGTTATAAGTATTTTGTATTTGGAGAGATAAGTGAATATTTTTTATTTCTAGAAGGTGAGTCAGTGGTTGAAGACAAATTGCTTCAAAGGGTTACAAGTTTGGCATTCTCATTGTTGGAGAAATTTCATTCATGATGTTGTGAAAGTGAAGGTTGATGTAATTCACTATTTAAATAAAAACACATTTTTTTGGTGGTGATTATGTCCTAGATCCGCTTGAAATTGAATAAGGGGATCTTAGGTACACCATGTGTATGTTTGTGATGGCACATGATTCTTGATATTGTTTTTGTTTTGTGTCTAGTTTTGACAGTAACCTTCATGTGGTATCTTTCTAATATGGTACACATGTAGCACACAACAAATTAGCAAATTGCATGCACATAGTCAATTCCATTTAAGCCCCTGTAATCAAGCTTAAGTACACAAGCACAAAGCGTCACATCATCAACTTGATAAGATGATCTTCCAAGCAAGCACATTTCACATCATGTAATCAAAGAAATCAAGTTAAGGACGCTACAAAATCAAGCATTTCAAGTCAAGACATTTTTGTATCAACATCCAATCAAGTTGTCATCTACATCAACAATTTTTTTGCAACAATTCAACAACAATATTTTGGCAATTGCACTTGCACCATTTCTTTAAAAATCTTAATACAAAACTGTAACTTGCAAATCATAGTTTGTAAGTTTAATTGTAATCAAAGTCAAATTCAGTTGAATTGCAAGGGTGCATTCTCGGTTGAAACCGACACCCAAGCCTTGAATTGATAGCGAATCAATTAAACCAAGTGAATCCATTGCTTTTTAACTGAGTCATCAAGATTGAACTTGTCATTTGTATCTTGGGTGCAATTTCAACAGTGTTCGACACCCTTTCCTTTTTTGTTTACAAATCATCACATTCAGTGAGTACATTCAAGAAATCACAAGTGTCAGTAATCAATCAAGCAAGTTCAAGTGAGCATCAAATCAGGCTAGTGTTTAAAGCGAGTGTGTCCTTCAAACAACAAAGCAAGTGAGCGTGTCAATCAAACAACCAAGCAAGCGAGCGTGTCAAAATCAAGTGCGAAAGTTCAAAGCACAACATCTACAACAAACGAGCTAGTGTGAAGTTGATTGAAGCATTCACGAAGTGTCAGTGAAGCATTCAAGCAACGCAGTCGTCATCAAGCGAGTGTGAAATCAAGAGTTCAAGCAAACGAGTTATAAAACTCTAGCAAGTGTTTACAGCACCAACAATAAGCAAATAGTACCAGCGAGCCTGAATTCAAAGTGAGCAAGCTAACAAGGCGACACACATTCAACTATCCCAAATTCTTACCAATTTGATTTTATCATCAGTTGGCGACATGGTGAACATCAACAAAATAACTCTTGCTGACATTCAAATGCATATACAACATGCACATAAAATGATTGAGTTCCTTCAACTGGAGTCGCAACTGCAGAGAAATGAGTTGCAAGAGAAGCATGTTGCTTCCAAGTCTTTGACCAATCCAAAGACATCTGATCATTCGACTTCATTCATCCAATCGGCTTGAAGTGTTGAAGTTGTTCCAGTTCAACTTTCTTCCAAACCCATCATCAAGCCATGGGAAGAAATTCAAAGTAATCGAAATCGACGCGGCTTAGGATATGTCAAAGATAACGACAACTTACATATCCCTGATTATTCAAAGCCCATTCAGTTCGTCAATGCCGGATTACTTGAACAAATCACCTTAGCAAGTCCTTAGCAACTTGCAGACCGATGTCAATGCACACAAACTGAAGTTGCAGACAAACAGAAATGCACTCAAACTCAAGTTGCAGACAAACCGAAATGTTCTCATTGTCAAAGAACCAGTCATTTGGAAAATCAATGTTTTGATCTCCATCCTTGTAGCCATTGCGGCAAGTCAAATCATACATTAGAGAAATGCTGCAACCAACGACAGTCAGCCAGATTGAAGATAAATTATTCATGGATTGATCCCTGGGAATGGTCATCCACAGCCAGAAGATTGTACAAGTTTTACAATCGGATTCACTCAGACATATTACAATCAACAGTCAAATGAAGATGGTACTCTCGTGCAGTTGAACGGGGGAGTACACCAGTGAAATACTCCACCTACAGGGGGGAGTTCAGATATAATTTGGAGAAGATTGCCTCTCCTTTTAGTTGACAAAGTGGGGAAGATGTCAATGAAATTGACAAGTGGTTGTCAGACTGAAAGTCTCGACAACATCAGCAAAGCAGCCATTGGGCATCTTCATCAGCCAGTGGGCGATCATCATTAGCAAATATGCTAGTGAGCATTTATCAAATTGTGTCAGTGGACACCGGATGTTGTTTTCAAGCAAAGGACAGTTGGATCCTTTTGTGGCTTGGCACATATGGAGTAAAGCGACATTCAAAGATGAATCAGTCATGCAACTGACTCATGGTCTTTTCATGTTGTAGTTTCTTCAACATCCAGCTTTGGCGGTTTTTAAGGGAAATGTTTTTTGAGGATCAACTTGAGAACTTGGAAGATGGTTCCTTGTTCGTTTTGGATTTATCATTGAAGGGGGAATGTTAGCCTCCCTCTCTTAAAAATCAATAATAAATCCAATTATTAAACTAAATAAATAAAATCATGAGAATTCCTCAAACTAAGGTGTCTAGTTTGGATGAGAGATTCTCTCCAACTAGCTCTCCTAAATTAGTGTGTAAGTTGAGAAATTGTCTCAACCAAGTGAGTCTAAGATAGACGCATTATCTTAAGACCACTTATTCATGTATTTAAATGTATTATTAAATTATTTGAATAATGTGAATTACATGAGCATGAGAGACCACATGATGGCTTTTTGCCTTTTCCGCTAGTTTAATTTTCTATGGGGTGAAGTAGTTATGATAGTAGTATATATACAAAATAGAAGTCCTCATAGAATTCTTGAGAATATGACACCTGAAGAAGCATTCACAAGGAAGAAGCCATATATGGACCATCTTCGAATCTTTGGGTGTCCCACATATGTACATGTTCCAAAGGACAAGCGAAAGAAACTAGATTCTACAAGCATCAAAGGGATCTTCGTTAGCTACAGTCTTTCTTCAAAGGCATATAGAATCTACATTAAGGAAGGAAGACAAATTGAAGCAAGGATGTTATATTCGATGAGAATCATGCCTACAAGAGATCCAAGGATATTCCAATTGATTTTGATGACGAAGATACACCATTATTTGAAGAAGAAAAAGATCATAATGAGACAACTCCTAACCAAGAAGAAGAAGATGAAGGACCAAGTGAACTGAGTCAACCTATGATCATACCTGAAACAACGAAGAGACCAAAATATGTTGAAAGCTACTCTTGAAGATGCCGAAGGTCATGGAGCTGCTAAAGGAACTTTTAGAGAAAGCAAAAGACCAAAAAGATATTCAGGATATGCAACATACATAACAAGATTGATAGAAGTTGAACCAACTACTTTTGAAGAAGTTGCTCATCAAGAAGAATGGAAGAAGGCAATGCAAGAAGAATATCAATCCATCATGAAGAATGGAGTTTGGGAAATCGTTCCTAGGCCAAAGGACAAATCAGTTGTCACTTCAAAATGAATTTACAAAATGAAACATGCGATTGATGGAAATATAGATAAATACAAAGCTAGATTTGTTGCAAAGGGTTTCTCTCAAAATGAAGGTATAAACTATGAAGAAACCTTTGCACCTACTGCTAGGCATACTACTATAAGATCTTTGGTTTCACTAGTTGATACAATGGGATGGAATATTCATCAAATGGACGTAAAAATAACTTTTTTGAATGGGACCATCGATGAAGAAGTATACGTTGAACAACCAAAAGGCTTTGAAATAAATAGCAAGGACATACATGTTTGCAGACTTAAGAAAGCCCTATATGGTCTAAAGCAAGCTCCTAGGTTATGATATGCAAGGATGGATGCATATCTCTTAAGAATTGGGTTTGTCAAAAGTTCTGCAGATCCAAATCTCTACATTAAGGTAGTAAACAATGAACTAGTCATTATACTGCTTTATGTAGATGATTTGCTTATTACAAGTGTGGAGCATAGAATACAAGAATGCAAGAAGATGCTGGCAGTTGAATTCTAAATGAAAGATCTGGGATTTATGCACTATTACTTGGGTTTGGAAGTTTTAGCAGAAACCTGGAGAAGTATATTTAGGTTAAGGCAAATACATAATCAAGATTTTATAGAAATTCATATGATGAATTCCAAGCCTATGACTACTCCCATGATCACTAATCTCAAGAGCTTTCGAAGCTCTGACTCTAGTCTCGTCGATCCTACTAGCTATCGAAAGTTAGTGGGCTCTCTAATGTATCTAGTAAATACAATACCTGATATATGTTTTGCTGTAAATATTCTCAGTTGGATCCTCGTCATGACCATTGGATAGTTGCTAAGCATATTCTTAGATATCTCTGTGGCACTATACATCACTGCCTAAAATATGATGGAAAAGAAGTTAAGTTGACAAGTTTTGCAGATTCAGATTGGGATGGCAGTGATAGTGATGGTAGAAGCACTACCGATGAATGTTTTAGTTTGGGAGTTTCAATGATCTCATGGATGAGTAGAAAACAAGATCCCGTTGCATTAAGTAGTGCCGAAGCTAAATATGTTGTTGCATGTGAAGTAGGAAAGGAAGTTGTTTGGTTAAGAAAACTCTTGACAGATTTGATTGGAAAGCCTCTTGATCATACTATAATAAATTGTGATAATCAAAGCAACATCAAGATGTTTGAATACCTCGTATTTCATGCAAGGACGAAGCATATCAACAAGTATCTGTTAAATTGGCAACTAGGGCCAAACTCCATGTGGGTCAGCTTATTTATGGCAGCTGATATTTTTATTGGATCCCTCTCGTTGAGAGGTGTAGGATTGATCCAGAGATCATCCGATTTCGATAAGTATTTATGGAGATATGAATTTATTTTGTTTATGTAATTATTATCAAGCCGACCTGCGCTTATGTAGGCTCTAGAAGCCCAACCGTCATGTCTATTCACTTATACATTTTTGGTATAAATAGAAGATGATTTGATGTCATTCGAACAGGCATTCTCGAGGTGATCTCCTCTCCACGTCTTGGGTTTTTGGAGTAGGAAAGAGACACCATGAGAATATACGCTGGCCTATGATGCTCTAGTTATATCGCATAGCAATACAATGTGATGCCATATACGCTGTTCATAACCCTAAGCTAATACGCTGCAATGGAGACTTCTACACACGGTCAACATACGCTATCCATGATGTACATGATGAGGAACGCAAAGTGATATAGTATACGTATGCAGTCACAACATTAACACGTTGTTATGTAGCCGCAGAGAGACTGATATAGTATACCTATGTATACGTAAAGCAATCATAGCATTAACATGAACGTTGTTATAGTATACACATTATTATCGAATGGGCTGCTGTAATAACTTGAAGGAGCAGTAATATAACGCACACGCACACAGTTCATGGAGACAATACATCTCCAGCAATATATATATATATATATATATATCTACGCAGGCATACAACGTAATGAAATCCAATGCAGGTCAAGATCCAGCCTATGAAACACGCAGGTTAATAGACGTTGCATTGACAACGTAATGGCAAGCAGGTTCATTTGACGTAATGGAAGCCACAGTAAATTATGGAAGCTGCTAAAGCATGCAAGCAATGGCAATAAATATATATATATAGATACAGGTAATGGAGATACAATGCAGCTTCATGGCATTACACGCTATCATACAGCGCAGTAATATTACACACTGTTTAATGCACAACAATCAACTCAATGCACAGTCAAGGTGACACACAGTTCACACGTTGTCATGGAAAGGTCTGATATGACATTAATAATGACACACAACTCATATGCAAGAAACCTAATACACTATGTTGAAACCCTATAGCAGTAAAGGGTAACTATGAAGCCGTAGTCATAAATGGATCCACATTTCCATATGGGATAAATCTAAGATCTAGATCAGACTCGACATACCTATAATAAAGGATGATGCCCTTGGATGGATAGAGAAGATAAGTCAGTCTTCACTATGGCATACATAAACAACCTCCACAAGTTGTATCGACATACATAAAGAAGGAGACTATATCATCACAACATGAGGTAGTCCCATCATACTTCGAGAAAGAGTGATAATGATCCTATTCTAGATCATGACTCTCAAAATCTCGAAAGAACTCACGGTAGCATGATGATAGATGAGATAGCATGATGATGCATCATAATGAGGATGAATAGGGCTACATAATAATGGAAAATGTATAATAATGGGCAGCATCATGATGAAAGCAGATAAGATGGTGCTCCACTGTAAGGTGTAGCTAATAGACAAAATGGATAGTTGGAGCCATCACCTAGGAGATTCAGTTGAAGCAGAATGTCTTCAACTGATCTCATCATTATAGGAAATGATCTATGCTCAGATCCAGATAAGTCAAAGTGTTGACTTCTGTTGTAAATGTATTATCTCTCTCTCTCTCTCTTTCTCTGCTGAACTTTGAAGATAAAAGAAGATTTGATCAAAGGATTTCCCCACACATTATGGGGTTTGTCCCTGGCTCACGCCATATCTTGTGTCCTCTTGTCTTGGCTTGTCTTCTATGTTTTATATTTATGTTCTATTGGTGGTTTATCTTAATGCTGATTTGATAGCTAACCGTGAAAATTTAAATAAATTGCTCTAGCATAGAACATACCTAAACTTAACATGAGCTGATATGACTTACCACAAACTCCTGGATCCATTTAAGGAAGTGGGGCCTGTTATCACTTAGAAATTTTCCCTAGATGTTTTCAAAACAAGGAAAGGACTGAGGTAATGGCAAACCAACGTTTAAGCATAGGCTCTAGCCAACCTATGGCTCAGAGAGGGCTCTCTCTATTTGATTTAGCTTCTTTTGCTGGGATTTTAGGCTAGTTCTGAAGGTTCAAGGGGTTTTGATTTGTATTGAAGCTTGGATGGTGGAATCCTTAAAACGTATGGATAGAATGATGTCTTTGGACCATTGGGCTATGGAGTCAAAGAAGGGCAACAAAACTAGAATTAACTCACTAAAGGGAGTGTTTAAGGGGCAAGCTAGCATA
Organism: Pinus taeda; assembly: GCA_000404065.3. Classification (NCBI taxonomy): domain Eukaryota; kingdom Viridiplantae; phylum Streptophyta; class Pinopsida; order Pinales; family Pinaceae; genus Pinus; species Pinus taeda. Next base: position 81,579 of record APFE030011075.1, read on the forward strand.
TTAAAGTGCAAGTCTTTGGGTTGGATGGGTGAACTAGTCTTAACCAGGGTATGAGAGAACTTAAGAATTCTTAGACCAGGATTAAAATGAGGAACATAGGATAATCATGAACAAAGGGAAATTAAGAATCCTTTGCTAAGGATTATAAGGAGACTACCTAAACTAAGGAGAAATCAAGATTTCCTTAACTTAGATAATTAGCAGAAAACATTAAAATGCATAATAGTTAAAACAACGTGCAATGAAGAAAATTCTAAGTTATCATTCCATATTATAGCATTCAGATTTTAGATACATTAAAGATTGTGGAAATACCTTTAAAGAAAGATAACAACACAAGAGAAAATACTTATCTGCACTTCACTCTACACATGAATCCTGTGAAATGTCTTGTCTTTATTCATTAATCCAGCTTGCTGGTCCAATCAATGATATAATAGCTTACAATCTTTGATCAAAAAGGCCTATAGAAATGTCTAAGAATCCACCCTACATACTTCAAATTGTGTAGTATTTATACAAAAATTATTACAAAATATCTCAAACTAACTTGAGATTAAATCTAGGAAATACAAATATCTTCTTGCAAGAAGATAGAGACAACTATTGAATTGTTTCATGTTGTCCCTTTTTATCTGGTACTGTTGGCTTTTATGGTTGGATTTGTATCCCTTTATGCTGGTTTGTAGTTGCGGTCTTTTATGCTAGAATCTTCTTCAACTTTGATCTTTCACCTGATACTCTTTGAGCCTAATACTCTTTAACCATGTTGTCCTATTTTCATCTGTTTACCTGGTTGTTCTACTTTTACTATGTAGTAACTTTTTATTGTAAATTTCTCACGGTAAATCAGTCATCATTTCACACCATTTTGCATCAGGTAATTTGACATTCATCATCCACCTATATATCTCATCAGCTTTGGTATATTTGGCAAAATTGGGCTTAGTGATGAACAAGTGTTTAATCTCATGCTAGAGAAAAAACAAGTTCTCGAAGGTGTTATACAAAACTTTGCCTGTTGGCAGTGCTTTTATAGATGAAGTGCTAGCTTGTTCTTTAACCAACTGCCTGAGTCTATTATCATAGTCCAGTTGTCTGATAAGTTTGTCATTAATGACCAATGGACTGGGCAATCCTTTCTCCCGCAAAATTTGATATTTGGCCATGAATCTATCAATGGCCACCTGCATGTTGTGGCACTTTTCTTCTAATTTCAACATTAGGTTTCCCCTAGAAAGGACCTTCCTGATTTCCAAAATGGTTTTAGTCTTGTCTTCTATATTTAGCTCCTGAAGCTCATATCTATTTTTGTTGTTAGGGAAGTGGACGAGTCTATTGGCATCCTCAGGCATGTCACCCAATTCCTCCTTGAATTTCTGAATAGCTACCATAGTTATCTTTATCAGTTTTGTTTGCTCAAAAATAACTTGAATAGATGGCCAAATATCCTTAACGGAGTCAATGATATTGGCCCATAACAGTTCCTTGGCTTGCCCAAGGGGTTTCTCTAATGTCAAGCCTTTCTACATAGCTTTGACTCTTTTACTCATTCTGTTGGCCTTTTGTACATCTTCCTTTTGCATAATTTGGGAAAATTTGTAGTCAGTTTCTAAACTTGCCACCCTTTCCTTCAATCTGTTCATTTTTGTAGCTTGAATTGACATCTCTTCCATGGATATAACTAATTCTGCTACTTTTTCTCCTGATGCATCTATTGTTGTAGACTCTGCTATAACTGGAAATGCTATGGTAGGTGGAGTTGTAGGTGCTAGTGAAGCTTCTAGTGTAGAAGGGACTACTGTAGATACTGTAGGGATGGAATTTGTAGAAGTTGTGGCAATGTCAGTTTGTTTTAATTGGACCAAGCTATCCAATTCTTTCTCTGTATCCCTTAGTTGATCATTGAGATTTAGGACCAAGTCCATCAACTCTTCATGTCTAGTTTTGCCCTCTAAGACATCAAGTGTTTGTGGATGTTGCAGCTAAGGTATCTTCAACTTCTTCTTCAGTGCAACAATATCATCGTTCTTCTTCTTTATCATCTGCTCAGTAGCTTTTATATCTTTGGGATCATGTCTCAACTCAATAACTAAGTCTTCCAAAGAGTTAATCCCTGTATCCTTGGCCTATGAGGAGGCCTTATCCAACTGAAACTGTGTCGAGATGTTGTTTAATGATTTTTGTAGCTGATGGGTAGTTATGGCTTTACCTGTAAGGGTGGAGTATATCATCTCTCCAGCCTGTTTGTGCAGTTCTATTTGGTCTATGGGATGAATATCCATTGCTAATACTTCAAAGTCAACCCTCTTGAAATCTGAAGACATCTTGGGCTACTGTGCTGTTAGTTTGATGAAGGACATTTGAAGTTTTCCTTCCTCGATGTTAAAAGTTGAGATCAGTCTTGTTTGATTTGTCGGAGTGAGTTTCAGATATTGTGCATAAGTCTAAGCTTTGAGTTTCTTGTTCCTAATTTTGATTTCTTTATACCTATCCTTTATGTCTTGGTCTTTGTCAGTAGGCCTACTGAAGGAAGACACTTCCACACTAAGATGCCTTCCCAACATTTGAGTCTATGATAGGGAAGCCTCTTGTATGTATTCAGATGGAGTTGTGGGCTTGCTTTTGTCTACCTCTATGTTGGTTACCTTTGTTGA